>JAEIIL010027523.1:3063-30071 GCA_018905715.1 Drosophila lini
CAATTTTGAACTGTAGTTGGTCTAAATTACGTATATATATATATATTTAAGGATCATTAATAAGTGGCTCGCATACGTTGAGAAGTAACATTTTAAATTGTTTATTTTTTTTACAAACGATATGCGTATACACACATATATATGAAATTCAATGCTGTAATATAAAGAGATCGCTAACGAATTTAATTTGTTTATTTTATCACTCCCCCCTTTCCCCTTCTTATCTCATCTTTGGTATAGAATTCCATAAGCAATCTATGTATAAAAAGAATGTTGCACATTGTTGTTGGCTGGTTTGCTAAGCGCCTCATTTTGCCACCCCCTTTGTTATTACTATTAGTTTAAACAAAAATAAAGAAAAACCCAAAAAAAATAAATAAATAAAGAAGAAATTTATAAGGAAATCATTGCCACCCATTAAAGTTGAACGAACACAAAGGAGCAATGCTGGTATTTAGGTGATTAGTTTATCTTGTGCAGTTTACAGTATAGAAAAGTCTTGGTTTTGTTTCGATTTAAACAATTAATAAATAAATGTATGTATGATAACAGCTCACTAGCAGTTATGGCCATCGAAAATAAAAGAAACGAAAATGCATTTTTCCTCCTCCGGCAGAGATACATATTTATTTCTTTCCGCCGCAGCACTTGCCGCCTTGGCCATCGACTCCCGCCGAGCTTCTGTCCTTGCCACCCGAAGCAGCCGCCGACTTCTTGGGGGCATTGCAGTCACACTTGTCGGGACTGGGGCACTTGCAGCCCTCGCTGCACTTCTGCGGAGTGCACTTGCATTCTGTGAAGGATGAAATATGTTTTTGTGGAGTCAGAAAAAATAGCAGAAAAAGGAGATTTATGAGAGGTGAGACAGTTTATCAATTTTCCCTACTGGTTTTTATTATAGAATTTAAAGGCAATAAAACCAACTACAGATATCCTGCGAAACAATGACTTACCTTTTCCACAAGATTCACAAGGCATGTTTGAATTTGTTTGTTAAAAGAATTTCCTCAAAAAACTAAGCTCTTCTTGAATTTATAGCCGATTGGTACACTGAATTTCTACAGACAAAATTTTCAGACAACTCAGGCCAGGAAAGTGACGTTTAAAGCAGCGCATGCGTGGGTAGGAATTTTTCGGAATGGAACACTCGACCGGAAAAAAGTCAGCAACAGGTTGAATCCAAAAAAGGAAGTTAGCAAGCCGACGTTTTTACACCCTTGCAGTTTAAATAATAAAATTCGGCAACTGTCATTAGAATTTAAACAAAAACAATCAATCAATGGTAAAGGTTCTGGAGTCCTTAACAAAAAATTGTATTTTTTTTCTTAAAAAAAATATATATATATATATATTTTAATGAACTTAAAAAGAAAAAAAGGTTTAATAACTTAAAAAAGAAAATTAACAATAAAATAAAAACGAAAAAAAAACAACTTCCATTTTACAGGAAAAAACGAGATTATTTACATTTTAGGTACATCGATTGAATCGAATCGATGCATCGACCATTATAGAAAGAATCGAGCTCTACCTTCTGTAGCTCAGAAATCATAGAAAACAAGAAAAAAGCTAACTTCGGCACGCCGAAGTTTGTATACCCTTGCAGATTGGTTTTGATGTTTATATTATAGATTTAAATGCTGAAAACACACACAAAACAGAGTTTCATTACATTACAGACGGACATGGCTAGATTGACTCGGCTCTGATCAAGAATATATACTTTATAGGGTCGAAAAGGTCTCCTTCACTGCGTTGCAAACTTCTGACTGAAATTATAATACCCTGCAAGGGTATAAAAAAAACTTATCTTAGTTTGCGGAGAAACGGACAGATGGACATGACTAGATCGACTTGGCTGCTGATAATAATTAAGGACTTGAACAAATAAATTCATAATGCTGTATAAAACCAGAAACACCGCCCAATAAATACCATTTCAGTCAATTTAATTACATATCATTTAAACTTATTATTCTCATGATTTTTTAAAGTGTAATTTAGTTTTAGTTTTGGGTTTTTTTTTTTTTGTTGTTTTCTGTTTTTATTTATTTTTGTTTTTCAACATTACATTGGGTGGTGTGTGTGTGTGTGGATTTCGATTGTTTATATTTGTGTGCTTAGAACTATCAATATACGCCACCCGCTCGTTCACTTTTTATTTATTTATTTTTGTTAATCATCATCATTTTTGTCCTGTTGTGTTTCACCCTGGGACAACGCTCTCCTTACGTGCTAAACATTACATTTGCTCCTTCCGTTCGATCGGCTTGGTTATGCAATTTACAATTGAAAATGATTATGACATATTTGCAACACATCCAATATCTAAAATGATTCTTTACGCTCTATTATAGTAATATCATATTATTTATGGTGCATTGGGGAGAATGGGGAGTGGAAACTAGGACGAGAGAAGAGGGTAAGCAAATGTTCTTAGCATCGTTTCATAAATGATACTTAATGAATCTAATACAACATATATAGATATTAGCGTCTCGTAAGCCGTTCGCTCGCTCTTCTGTTCAAACATTCAATTTGTAGTTCTAGTGTTGCCTCTAATTCACAAGTTTAATTTTTTTTTTTTTTTTTTGGCATAACAAATTTTCTCCAATGGTTTTTATAGTAAACTTCCATCTGAAAGGGGGATGGGAATTATTGTGCTTGGAGGAAGTCTTAACTTAGTTACATTTATCGCTACATATTGAATATATGTGTGTGTTTCGGTCGTGAATGTGATTGAATCTGTGAGTTACCTTGCCAGGCTAAGCTTAACCAAGTGTCTACCCGCCCCAGGACTCGTCTCCTGGGATAGACATACATATAGCTTGCGTCTGTCGGATTTATATAGGTGTGTGTTTCGCCCCCAATCCCACCATTAGCACCAACCTTGGGTTGCCTACGAGTACATATTGTGTAACATTGACCTTTGGCCACAAAATTCTTACAAGTTAGGAGCGCCGCCGCCGCCCCCCGGTGCCCATTATCAGTCCAGCGGCTTGCCGAAAAACAAAATGCTGAGCAAATCGTTGAATGACAACTAAATCTGTGTCGGACTCGCTGCCTGGGACGTGGATGCAACGGTCGACGACAAAGCTGGTGCGGGCTCTCCACTGCTGCTGCTCGCTGCTGGAGATTCTTCCGCTGGCTGGCTGCCGTTGGTCTGACTGGTCGTTGGTGATTGCGGCTCCGTCTCCATGTCCCTCTCTGTCTCCATGTTGCACCTGGTATCGCTGGCCACGGGGGGCATGGGTTCGGGCGGCGTGCAGGCTCCCTTGGGCCGCGACGCCTTTGTAGCTGCCGCCGCTGATGTGGAGGCCTCCCCAGAGACCTCCTCATTGGGTTCTTTATTACTGGACACACTGGTATCTCTTTTTAGAATGGCGAAAATGCTCTGGATGTACGATTCCATAGTTATCAGAGTGATCAGGCGCTTTTCCCGATCCTCATTTAGACGATCCTGGGCAGTCTTCTTGTTGGACGCCTTCTTGTTGCGCTTCGGTGTGGGTTCCAGCTCGTCCTCTAATTCGGTCTCGTCATCCGATGACGGTATCGATGTCTTCTCCATCTGCTCGTCATCGCTGCCGGCGGGCGTGGGCGGTTTGGCACTACCAACGGAAGTCTCTGGCTCGTTGCTGCTGTTTCCAACCGTCTCCATGGAGACATCTGCTGGCTTATCGGCGCCATCCAATGATGCGAGGGCCTCGTCGCCGTCTGCAAGCTCTGCCAGATCCTTTGCCTTGTCCTTGAGGGGGTCACGTTTTTGCTTCTTATTCGGGAATTGATCTGCTAAAAAAGATCAAGAAGGGTTAATTTTTGGGACTAAAATAATAATGAACTACAATTTAATGATTATAACACGAAAGAAATAGTTAATAAAGTTTATCTTTGGTATCTCTTACCTCTCTCCGACTCCTTCCTAAATCTTTCGCTCTTGTTTTGCAGGGCCCTCAGAGAGCCTCGCAACTCCTTCCTGACCGAGGCGGGCACTCCGGTGGCCTGGGCAATGATTCGAATGGCAAACAGATCCCCGCACAGCTCGTCGATGTCATCCTTGGAGTGCATGCCATAGTTGATGGTGTAGATCATGCGTGCCACCGGCAGCTGGGCGGCCACCTTGTGGTAGTACAGCTCCAGAAACTCGCGGACGCATGCATCTTTGAGCATGCTGCGCTCGTCCCTGAGGACATTGTGCAAGTACTCCACCAGTAACTGGTTTTTCACCAGCAGATCCACGTATCTGAGAAGGTACATCAGGATTATATAATCCTCACATGGGGATCGTTAGGATCACTCAC
Source organism: Drosophila lini (assembly GCA_018905715.1). Lineage (NCBI taxonomy): Eukaryota > Metazoa > Arthropoda > Insecta > Diptera > Drosophilidae > Drosophila > Drosophila lini. The sequence continues at coordinate 7,362 of JAEIIL010027523.1, forward strand.
TTGTGCGTCAGGGCATTGTTGTGGATGCCCACCCAGAACTTGGGAAAGTAGTTAAAGTGCAGCGGCGTCGACTCGATGGCCACCAGGCACTGCAGCTTCACCAGCGTGTCGTTCAGCGTGCCCGTGTTGACACACATACGCATCATGACATCGATAAAGTCGTGATACGGCCTGTAAAATGCCTCCACCTGGGCGTCGTACTCCGCATCCAGCCCACGCGGCGTCAGCTCCGCCAGAGCTATGCACATCTGGACCATGGGTCGCGGCGGACGCGGCGAGTTCTTGGCCCCAAGGGGCCAGGGCGAGTGCTTAGCTCCGCGACGAGGGAAGTAAGGTCCCAGGGGTCCAATGGCATTGGGGGCATTCGCCACAGACAGATGACAGTTGATCAGGATGGGGGCCAGGATGCCAATGGCCTCCAAGCTAGTGTTTCTTACCAGCTCCTTGAGCACCTCCAAGGCCATGCGGCTAATCTCCGGCGAGTTGAAGGTGTTAAGCAGCGTGGCCAGCCGCTTCACTGCATCCGGCAGGGCCTTGGCCAGAGCCGAGTGCTGGTGCTGCTGGCGCAGGAAGTGCTGCTGCTGGAACTGCATCTGCTGGAGCTGCTGCAGCTGCAGGTGCTGCTGCATTTGCTGTTGCAGCTGTTTCTCCTTTTGCTGCGGCGTTTGAGGAGCCTGCGTCTGGCTTTGGGACTGCTGCTGCTGCTGCTGCTGCTTTTGTAGCATCTGCTGCTGCTGCAGCTGCAACTGCTGCTCTAGCTGTTGCTGCTGCTGCTGCTGCTTTTTCTGCGCCGGACTGTCCGTGCGCGTGCGCAAAGTGGCCAGGAGCAGCAGTAGTTCCCCTAGAAGGTCAAACAAATCCCCAGCTACATGGCAGGCGGTGGCCTCGTGGTGCATGGAATGTAGAGTGTGCAAGGCCTCAAAGCACATCTCAATGCCGCCGTTGAAGATAACCATGGTGCGATCCTCCTCGTTGTCCACTGGAAACAAACAAAGTTTACAAAGAATTCTGGGTAAAAGCTAACAAAGATCTCTCACCCAGTATCTTCAAAGCACTGATCAGCGTGGACCAGGACACTCGCGCATCTAGGCTGCTGGTGTAGGACACAATCACTGCCCTCCGGAACTGGGTGACATCCAGCTTCTCCTGCTCACTGGCATCCGGATGGCGGGTGGCAAACAAAGCCATCAGCTTGAACAACTCATCCACGGCGGCCGCATACTGGGTGGGATGTGGAGTGATGTTCTTGAAGGCCCATTGGAGGTTTTGGTGCTGCGACAGCTGGCGGGTTAAGGCGCGACTCTGCTCGCAGCACAGCCGCAGCAGGCCGTAGTAGGCAGGCAGCATGGAGCGATTGTAGGTGACAATCTCCGCATCGTCATGGTCGGCCCTAATGAAGGAAAGCCAAAGGGATAACACAAAGGACTCACCAAATAAATACAAAGGAAATCCTCACAGTATATAATTAAATGCTATGTTGCGGGTAATCTCCGGGCAGTTGGCCACCTGGGCAGCATTCTCCGGACAGTCCACCAGCGAGTGATGCCAGAAGGTAAGCAAGGCATGCTTGTTGTGATGGGCCGGCACACTGGGCTCCGATAGCCTGGGATGGAACAGCTCCCACAGAGAGCGCATGAACGAACCTATCTGCAAGGGCAAAGGCACATTTAGTGGGGGGACATTGGAGGAGCAGCGGGGAGGGAAAGCTTGCCATTAGTTTTTCAGTCTTTGAAACCATACAATAGCTGAGCAGGTTGAAGTATGCGGTCAGCTTGGTGGTGCCATGGGCTCCTATATCAGCATAGACCCGAGCGGGTCGCAAAAGCCTAAGGAGCAAGGTAATCACCTGGTGCAGCACCACCTGGGCATCGCTGTTGATGTCGCTGGGAATATAGAAATATGTAAACCAACCTGAAACTTGGAGGAGCTAGTGGGACACCTCGTGGAACGCCACTTACCGATAGCTATGTGGATTTAAAGCCAGCAGCTTGTGCTGCGAGTGAGCCCTGAAGTTGGCCCGGAAAGGCTGCGACGGCACCAAAGCCACCAGCAGAAAGGCGGCAGCTAAAATAACAACAAACCAACAAGTTACCCAAGTGAGTCAAAGAGTGGCTGTAGCTTCTCATACCATTCCGGACACGCGTGTTGTCATGGGCCAGCAGAAACTGCTCCAGCCACTGTTCCGCGGACTGGAGAATCCAGGTGTGCGCAATCTTGTTCTTGGTGGCCTGCAACGAAAGCCAATCGAGCACCGACTGCGGGCAGTACTCGGCCGCATCCCACATGCGCGGCAGTATCAGCTGGGTGAAGCAGGGCAAACCCACTGGTCCCGCCTGCGTCTCGGTGAGCAGGGTGAGCAGCTTGAAGAAGGGGGCGCACAGTTCCGTGTGCTTGGTCACCGAGGCGAAGAGCATGCCAATGATTTGCGTGGCCAGCCGCTCGTCCCAGCGGCACAAGGCGTGGATTAAATGCTTGGTCTGGTGCGGATTAATGCCGTCCTTTATTTGCTGATACAAAAATGGAAATCCCTACAAAATATATGCGAAACTTTTATCACAAGAACTCGAGGACAAGAAGCTTGGAGTAGGGAATATGATCTTGAAATTTTTTGGGATACGTGCAGGTAGTGGTGGATAGATTGATTGTTGGAATACTTGATGGATGGAATGGCTTAAACTGAATAGACAACGCTTTCCAGCTTTTTAAGTATCACCTTTCCACCGGCAATCGCATTGAAGTCTTTCGGCGACAGCCTTAGCCTGAAGTCGGCGCCACGAGATCGCTCCACCAGGCTGGCACACAGGGCTATCATCTTGTCCAGGGAAGCGGGTCGCATCTTCTCCACCGACAGCGCCTCGTCCGATGAGTTGTCCTCGTTGTCCGAGCTGATGTCGATCTGTAAAGAAAGAAAGACCTTCCAGCTTAGCAGAATCCCAAGCCAAAGACTACTTGCATCCGAACTAACGCTATCCGTTTGCTTGTGGCCCAAATAAAAGTCCACCAGGCTCTTGAGTATCCCAATGCGCAGCAGGAACATGGCCTCCTCGTCCCCCATGCGCGAGAACTCGCACAGCAGGCTGAAGTACTCCGAGAGGTGGCGCAGGTGAGATCGGGCTCCGTGCTCAAGCAGCGAGATGAGCGAACCTATGAAACGGGTCACACACGAGGCCTGACCAATCAGCTCCTTGTCGTCCTCATCCGTCTCCACATCCAGATACAAATCCGCATGGGAGGCCCTATCGAGAAATCCATTAAGGGGAGTACAGCGAGGATTTATTGAGTCATCTTACCGCAGCCTTTGGATCACATGAATGACCAGGCGCTGGAACATTTGCCGCACCATCTGGTTGGGACACTGGATAAGCACCTGCACGGGCCAGAAGGGCTCCACAGACATGTGCGAGAGGAACCACTCGCAAGCCTCCTGACTGGCATTGAACTGCTTGGTGAGAAGCTCCACCCAGGGCACCATGGTGGGCTAAACACAAAAAGGATACAAATTAAAGATTTAAAGGGGTTAACAGTAAAACTGGAAATAAATACGATATTAAAGACTTTTCCCTACGATATACATCCCCAGGATGTATTGTGATAAATCAATATTTACGATATTTTCGATATGATATTAAAGACTTTTCCTTTCGATATATGTACATACATCTCTAAGATTCAATGAAATACGCTTACCTTCTCCTTGGCGTGAATAAAGGTCTCGATGAAGAACGACACCGACAGCTTGGCGGCCATACAGGTGACGTCCGACTCCGATATTAAGGACTGCGGTATGTGGCCACAGATCTGCCACATAAAACTAGGGAAAAACCACAAGGTTATGAGGTTTCTCAGGCTTTTCAGGTAAGGCTTTCCACTCACTTGAAATAGGTGTGCTCAAAGATGTTGCGATCCTGCAGGAACTGGCGGTTATCCTGCCAGATCCAATCCTCTAGCTCCTTATTTAGCAATGGACGAAATAGTTGCAGCTTCTGGGCAGCCTTCGATGTGGAGGGCTGCGGGTCGTTGCTGACTTTGTTGTGGCTATTGTTGCTTGGCTTATGATTATCACAATTGGCTGTTGGCTTCTCCTCGTCCTCCGGGCTCAACTCACTCGTCGTAGCCGCCTTTTCTAACTTTTTTCGTTCGCTTTCATCTTGTGCTGGCGACTCATTCTTCTCTGGATTTTCCTCTTTAGGCTTGGCCTCCTCTTTGTTGTCTTCCTTAGCCAGCTGGTCCTTCTCCTTATCCCCTTCATCTTCTACCTCCACCTCCGACTTGCTTTCTAGCCTGGTGGGCTCCTCAACCTCCAATTTCTCCTCCACGGTGGGACTGGGCGTGGGCGTCACCAGCAGCTCGGAGTGCCGGCGCTGCAGGTGCTCCGGCAGTCGCCGTTCGTAGAACAGCATGTAGGCGGAGTTGGTCTTCTCAAAGCTAAAGTCTAAATACTTTTCGGTCACCGAATCGTATGTCTTGCTCTGCAACATGGAAACCCATGAGATCTCGGAGAAAGAAAAGAGAGACTGCCCCCAACTTACCGTCATTTCGCCACCGAAGCACTCGGCTGCTATCTGGGAGGGATCAAAGGGCTTCACCTCGGCATCGTTGAACAGGAACCAACGCTCGTGCGGATGGTAGCTGCTCTTCGTTCGCTCCTTGATAAAGCTGTAGTAGTGGCCGCCATCCGCAGTGCCCGTGTGAACGGTTACACCCACCAGCTCGTACCTGCAAGGATTTACTCATGGAACCAAATAACATGTGAAATAGTTTCATTACTCACTCGTAGCACTCCTCGATGTCCGCATCTAGGGATGCCTCTGCCCTTTCATTGTCGTTCTCCTCGCCTCTGCCCGGCTCTCCCTCATCGTTTTCCCGCTCCCTTAGCCGCTTCTCCCGCTCCTCCTTGTACTGCTGCGGCATCAGGGTCTTCTCCACATAGTGGCACATGTTCAGCCTCAGAGGAAAGGAGAAATGCGTGTTGACCTTCTCCTTGAGCATGGTGACCATGTTGAAGGTGTAACGCATGGTGTTGAAGCACAGGATCTGGGGCAGCTTCTTAAAGCAGGCCCTCTTCTCGGCTCGCACCTTCTTCCCACACTGCGAGCAGGTGTACATGTTGTCACCCTCCAGGGTGTCCTTCACGGTAACCTCGTCCAGAGATTCCTGAAGGTTGCGCATGTCCGCCACCTGGCACCTCACCGTATAAAACTCCTCGGCAGTGCGGGAGACATGACCGCAGTCTAGGGAAACGACATTGTTGCTGAGGGTTCCAGAGAACAGCCTCTTCACCAAATGCTTCAACTCGGGAGTCATCTCCTCCAGCTTGGACACCAGATCAATAAAAAACTCCGCCATGTCCTTCTGCTCACCCGTGTTCAGCGGCTGGTGGTCCATCTGGTAGACACGGCAGAAGCTGCGCGGATTATAAGCCTTTCTCTCGGATTCCAGCAGATAGGCAAACATCCTTTGCAGCTCCAGCAGAGTGGGTCCATGCTTCTGGGCCCCGAGCTGGGGAACCCTTAGAATTGCCGCCCTGGCCTGCGGCATCATGTACAAATGCTGGACACAAGAGGCCATGTAGCAGGTGGCTCCCAGGTTGGTCAATCCCACATAGCCGCACTCGGAGCGCCCCTCGTCGCGTGGCCAGTAGTCCCAGGGATACGGCTGCTTGGGTCCTGACTTGTGCTGGGCCAGGAGGCGTCCATGGAGATAGGCATAGTTGGTGGCACAGCCCCGGGACAGCTCCACCAGCAGATCATAGGCGGCCGCCCGTGAGGTGCCCGACTTGCACTTGGGCTTCTGGCGATCCGCCGGCGAGGGCATGTCAAACAGGAAGCCAATTAGCTGCTCGATGAAGGACAACGCCTTGGGCGTGTACTTGAAGGTGGTGTCGTACTTGATCAGGTTAGACATGAGGTTGAGCAGCCCCACCAGTCCATCGTCCTGGAAACCATGTCGCAGCTCAAAGTAGTCCCTTGTGAGAATGCTCTGCGAGATGCTTTCGCACAGCATTTCGATGTCAATGTGCTCCTCGGCCACCATTTCCGGCGAGAGGGTGTCCACCAGTCGAGCCAGCAGCCAGAAGTAGTCCCGACAGGCCGGCCCATACGGCTCTTTTCCCTCCTCCGAGAGCAGGAACTGCGTGTGCTGGGCCCCGGAGCTCATCTGCTCGGCCAGGGGCAGCAAAGCTATGAGCTTGTGCAGCAGAGGAGCCAGCAGGAGGCGATAGCTGTGGGCATGGCCCAGGCAAATGCGATAGAGTCCGGCACAGATCTCACGACGCACAGAAGGCTCGGGATCCTCCAGTATAAACTTCTGCAGCCACCGACAGTGATCACCATCGGCCTGGGCCCAGAGCAACCTCCTGGCCTCCGCCGAGGCATGGACAAAGCTCACCAGAATGTTCATGGCAAACTGTATAAGCTGGGCCCGGCCCCAGAAGCCCGTGCGCAGCTGGTGGAACTGGTAGGGAAACACCAGAGAGCTGGCCGAGGCCACCTGCTGCTGCTGCTGCTGGTGGACCTCGTCATTGAGTATGGACGAGAGCCGGGCCAGGCACTCGGGCACCTCCATCAGCTGCAGCATAAAGCTGTATGGCCGCGACATCAGCACGTGCACGTCGGGGGAGTGCAGCTCCTCGAATCCCAGCAGCCAGATGATGCGCAGCAGACTGGCCAGGCAGTCGTGACGCCACTCGTTAAGAGCCAACTCCTTAGGATGCGAGCTCTGCTGCAGCTGGCCGCCGCTGAAGATCTCGTAGAGATGCCGCAGGCCACCACACTTGACGAAAGCCTCGCTCCACTTGTTGTCGCCTCGCTCCATGGCGGCCAGCGGTGGCGGAGGAGGGGCTGGTGAGGGGGACGGCGGCGTGGAGCAGCCCAGGGGACGCTGTTCCTTTTCCTGCTGTTCAAAGGCTTCAATCTTTTTCTGCCGCTTGCTGTGCTGCTTGGGTTGGTTCTCCTTGTCGCCGCCACTGCTGCTGCTGCTGGCCTCCGTCTCCGTATCCTGCTGGCCAGGATTGGGCGTGGGGGTCAGCGGTGCCTCCTCCGGCTTGGCATCTGGCGCTGGTGCTGGCGGTGGCGGTGGCTGCTGCTCGTTGCTGTTACGCCGCCTGCCCATGGAGGACTTCTTCACGCGAATTTGCTCCACACCGCCATTGGATTCGTTGCCTCGCCGGGAACTGCTGAGAGCCAGGCTCTCCACAATGTGCAGGGAGTACATGAATTTCTGTAGGTTGTTGGGATCCAGGAGATCCTTGAACTTTTGCTTGATCTGCTTGCGCTTGGAGGCCAGCTGCTCCTCCTCCCCGGCAGCCTCCATCTGCTCCAGTTCATTGAGATCCCCCAGGAGGCTTTTAAAGGCATCCAGAATGTGGGGATTGGTGGGCAGCATGGCCAGAATGTCCCACACGCGACGCGACAGCAGCTGGGCCTTGGTGTGGTGCTGAAGATTTCCAGCCGAGATCTGGGGCTTCATGTCGCCCAGGGTCTGCATCAGGCAGAAGAGCTTCTCGAAATACTTGGGCTGCAGGAGAAGCACAGTGGGCAGGCACTCCTTTGGGGGTGGCGGCAGCATCGACGGATGCTCCAGGTTGGATTCCTTACGCCTGGCGCCACGTCCTCCCAGGGAGACGTACACAATTTGATTATCCTTGAAGCCAGCATCCCCCAGGCTGCGTTCGTCATAGTCCGAGGTCAGCTCCTGGCCCTGGGTAATGATGCGCAGCGGTCCATCGCTGAGCAGCAGACCCAGCACGGGAGCTACTAGGCCCGTTTGAAGGCTTTCCCACCACTTGGACACCTCCGCCTTGAGGTCAGCTATCAAGTCGCAGGCATGCATCTGCAGCACGCTCTTCTCCGAGAGTCCAGCCTGCTGCAGGACAATACGGAGAGGCGGGCCCGCGCCCTCATTCTTTAGGTTGCTGTGCGAACCAATGCCCTTGCCCTCGATGGCCCAGCGGCGGAGATGGAAGGCATAGCGGCGCCGGAAGGTATCCAAATGAGTGTTTAGCAGGAGCAATCCACGCTGCACTCGCATCAAAGCGGTTTCATCATCGATACTAGAAGAGGTAAAGGAAAAATAGAACCTACTCCCTTGGAGGAGTGTTACCCACTCACCTCTCCAAAGCTGTTGCCGTCTGCACCAGGTTGTCCATGCACTGGGATACAAACTCCTTCTCCTGGCGCAGCTGCTGGCCCATGTAATACATGTTGATGTATTGGATAGCCGCCAGCGAGACCTCATTGCTTTGGGCACGCAGGGCAATCTTCCACAGGTGATACATGCCCACGGCACTGGCGCTGGAGGAGATCTGCTCGCTGTGCCTGTCATACTCGGCCATGGCTATGCGAGCAAAGCTGCACAGCTGCTGGAACAAGCCCAAAGCCACCATGGAGAACTCCTCGGGCCTCAGCTCAGGCAGTTTCTTAAGATACAAATGCTGCAGTGCCTCCAGGCCCAGGGCATGCTGGTCACCACCCTTGGCCTGGGCCTGCAGCCAGGAAAAGTAGCAATCGGCACACTCAGGATCATGGGCCAGCCACTCCCACAAAGCATCCAGTTGATCCAAGGTCAGGCGGAAGCTCTTAGGCGAGCCCACCGAGGAGAAGATGGAGGAGAGGAACTGCAGCCGCACAGAGACCTGGGTCTTGTGGGAGTACATCTGCGGCGGCTGTTCGCCATTCTGGCTCGCTAGCTGCTCGGCATGGCGGCGGGCATAGTAACGTATGTTGTTGAAGAAGCACTGCATCATGCGGTGATTGCGCTCTGCCCACAGTGTCATCGAGTGGGTGTCCGAGGGTCGGAACTGCTGGAAGGAGGCAAACAGCTTGGGTAGCAGGCGGAGACTCACAATAACGCTTCTGTTGTTGGCCACATTGTACAGGCAGCCCTCGATGAACTTGGTCCGCAGCTGGCGGTCCATGCTGAAGCACAAAAGCGTGGCCAGAGCCTTCTCCGCCTCCAAGGCCAGGGATTCACCCAGTTGACCCTACAAGCAAGAAGTTAACTAAAAATCTAAGAAAATTCAAGGGAGACTCACAATCTTATTGTCCTGCAGGAGATCCCAAAGCAGCGTGTTCCCCGGCTGGCACACATCGTTCAGCTTGAAGGAGGGCTGCACCCCCGCCTTGGGCGATTGGTGCTGCTTGCCCGGACTCACCTCCAGCAGATCCACATCCGAATCCGACTTGGCCTTGGCCGCAGCAGCCACAGCCACGGCAGCAGCAGCGGCTGCTGCCACACTGGCCTGACGATTCATGGCCGCCAGGGTTTGCTGGGCATTTCCGGTGGCCGCCGCAGCTGCGGCTACGGCAGCTGCAGCAGCTGCCACATTGGACTCACCAGATTTCTGCAAGGCCATGGCCGATTGGGCCACCATCATGGCAGCAGCTGCCGCAGCAAAAGCTGGCGGAACATCCCGGCGGGAGCTGACCAACTGGGCCAGCTCCTCCTCGCAGGGCGAAACATCCTCGTCATCAAAATCGGCCAGGTTCTTCTCCGACTTGTTGCTCATGGGGGAGGAGTAGCTGCCGTCGTTCTCGGCGCCACTAAGCAGTTCACTGATGTTGGTTTCGATGGCACGGATGTATGGTCCTTCGCCCTGGAGATGCTTAAGGACAGCGTCTGGGACCAGCTGGCTGCTGGCTGCTCCATCGCTGCACTCGTCGCTATCAGCCAGAAGCTCACCTTCACCATCACCTTCAGCATCACCCTCACCATCGGCCTCATCGCTGCTTGGGACATCCTCGCCTCCATCCCAGATCTCCACCAGCTCGTGAGGTAGCATCAGCTGCTTGCTGGCCTTAAGGCGGCGCCGCTTGTTGCTGGTCTTTTTCCGGCTTCGATGCAACTGGAGTTCCAAGGCAGCCCGCGACTGCAGCTCCTCCTCGCTGCTGGTGTTGTCGATAATGTTGACAATGCGGTTGTTTCTGGAAGGGATTCGAGGAGAACATATGTATAAGGTGGTGACTCCTGAGGAAAATAGGATTATACATACACCAAGTCCACCTTGGCCAGATCCTCAGCTCCCAAAGAGTTGCCCTTCTCGGTGGTGGGATCGCAAATGTGCCGCCTATGACGCGCCTGCTTGCAAGGCGTAACCCCATCTATGGGACTCTTTTGGCCAACTCCAACTCCTCCTCCACTTGCAATACTGCTGTCATCGGCCACATGGTCATCCTCCGTATTGCTGCCCTCGATGCTGCCGCTGTCCGAGCTCGAGGCGGTGACATTGGAGCCCAGCAGGTGATCCTGCATCAGGTTCATCTGAGTCCGCGAGCATTCCCTTGACCACAGCTGCTTGGTCAGAGCCGAGGCAATGTAGATGCTCTGCTCGGTGTGCTCCTTGGGATCCATGCGGCAGAGCAGCGAGTATAGATGCATGGCCGGACGCGGAGCCAGATTCTTGACCAGCGAGGGCAGTATATCATAGATGGTCTTGGAGCAATGCTTCAGCTGTGTGGCCTGCCATATAAGCTTGATGTCCTCCTCAGAGATTTGGTTTTCCACGGCCAAAAAATTTAGCAGGACATGGGCCTGCTTCACAATCTCCACATGCAGGTTCGGACCAAAGAGATGCTGGACAATGTGATTTTCAGTCAGCCAGTTGGCAATGCGCTGGCCAAACACCTCCACCTCGCTCACCGTTTCCGTGGTGCAGATTTCGTTGAAGAGATTGATGTGGGCATTGATCTGGGCCATGCCTGAAATGAATGGGAATTATTAGGAGCTATTTATCAGCAGCGTCCTTTTGGCATCTTACCTGCCAGCCTCATGGTCAGGGTCGTCGATGTAAAGTACTTAAAGGCCAAAGCCAAACCCTCGGTGTCAAAGTTCACCGTCACATCCAGGGGATCCCGCATCGAGGACCACACAAAGTCCGCCATGGCACGGGTGGCGGCTGAGCGTAAGCTTTGGTCCGACAGCTTGCACATATACTGCAATATGCGACTGCGCAGCGGCACAAACAGCTGCGTGTTGCAGTGGTAGTTCAGCCAGAGTTTCACGTTCGAGATGGCGGCGGTCATCGAGTGCGCGGTGGACACCGGCAGATCGGGATGCTCAAAGCACTGCAACATGGCCCCAAAGCCACCCGAATTGCAAAAGAGGCTTACGTTGCGGAGTAGGTAGATGGGCAGGTCGTTGTCATGCAGATCGCAGATAAGGGCCAGGTGGTGGGCCTCCTCCGCCTGCAGGTCGTCCAGGCGCGAGTGCATGCCATGCTTGTGGGCAATGTACAGCGGGAAGTTGAGGAGGAACACCTTGGACACCAGCACCAGCAGCTTCTCCACCTCGGGCAGGATCCAAGGTTCCTCGGTGTATTGCAGGTGGGGTTTATGTGTTGACGTCGGTGGCGGCGGCAGTGGCGGCGGAGTGCTGGGACCCACTGGGGTGTGCGGCTTTTTGGCCGGTCCATCTCCAGAGCCCTGGGTCTCCTCGATGCCGGCCGGCTCTTCTTTCTTGGTCTCCTCCTGACCGGTGGCAGCAGCATCCTTGGTCGCTTCCGATTGCGAATCTGCTTCGTCACGCTGTTGTTGTTGTTGCTGCTGTGCCTGGGCCACCACCTGGGCCGCGCTGGCCGTGAGCCTTTTGTAGTTGTCGATGAGGTGATCAATGTGCTTCAGGTGCTGTACCGTCAAGCAGATGAGCGACTGCACCACCAGGTTAAACCTATCGTAGTTCTTGGTGTCCCGGTACAGGCACATGCACTGGCGCTGCGGCCAGGACTGAATGTAGTTGAACGTCGTCTCGATCTCGCTCTTCAGCAGCAGCTGGAATTTCAGATCTGAGCTGGCCACGCGCACCTCGTCTGCAAAGAGAGAGGAGCAGGAAAGAAAAAAGGGGGGTTAAAGAAGGGGGGACACTTGCCAATTGCCGATTTTCACTTACACAGCTCGAGGAGATTCTGGAAGTCGGCGCACACTTCGCACATGGTGCTCCGCTGGCGGCACGCGCACTTGTTTGGAAACGGATCGAGTCGGGGTCGGTGTACGTGCAGGACTCCTCCGCGCTGTCTAGGAGTCTAGACTCTAGACGGGGGAATCGCTGGCCCTGGCGCTGGCCGAGTCTCGTCTCGTACACTTGGACGCGGTGGTATTCGTTGTTCGCTCGGCTCGCTCCCGGCGGTCGTGCAATGCCATTTAGGATGGCGCCCTCGCTCTCACCACGAAACAATGTTTTTCGGCAACAAAAAAATGATAATTCTACACTCGGACATATATATGTATGAATATTTCAGGGATGACAGCTGTCGCCTACCAGGGCTGGCGTCTATCGGTTATCGCCAGCCGCCTATCGATGGCGGTATTTTTGGCTCGGGCCCATGTGTTCAGCCAAACGGTCACACTGCCCACGCAGCCACTAATTCGCCGGCGAAAAATTTTGTTTACATGCTGTTTACTGACTGAAAACCTATAGCGCCCGCCCACCACTGCCATGGAGGAGATCCCAATGGAGACCAGCTCGCCCACGGAGTCCAGCTCAGAGGTGAACTTCAACACCGAGGAGGAGAAATCCCAGGAGACGCGTTCCGCCGCCGGCGTTTGCTACTGGTGAGGAGGGGAAATACTTGGCTTGCTTTGTTTGCCTCTCACACTGATAAGCCGCGATTGTTTTTAGCGGGAAGGAGCGCAACCTGAACATTGTGGAGCTACACTGCGCCACCTGTGCGCGCTGGGTGCACGAGTCGTGCGTCTCCTACCAGCTGGGCAAGGGTAAGCTGCTGCCCTTCATCACCAACTATGTGTTCGTTTGCAAGAACTGCTCGGCCACCGGGCTGGAGAGCTTCCGCAAGAGCCAGGCCAGTAAGTGACCGCGAATTGACCTGTTTTCTGCTCACCTGTTAATTCCATTCCTATGCCATCCAGCCATTTCCCAGATGTGCCATTGTGCTATCGCCAATATGCAGCAGGCGGCTGCCAGGGAGGGCAAAAGACAGACCCAGTTTAGCAAGGACAAGGAGATCATTCCCTATATCGAGCAGTACTGGGAGGCCATGACCACGATGCCCCGGAGGCTCACCCAGTCCTGGTACAGCACTGTGCAACGGTCCCTGGTCAAGGATGTTCAGACGCTGTTCACCTACGAGGAGCACTCGGAGCACGGTTCTATGTACGGGCTATTCCACCAGGATCTAAGGATCATTAAGCCCAACTACGAGAGCATGAGCAAGAGTGGCGCTCTCCGGCTGACGGACGATGGCTACACACAAGGTGAGTCCAAGGGAAGAGGTTTTAGAAAGGGTAAACACCGGAAAAAATTTAGGACAAGGCAGGATTCATGATTTAAGAGTTTTAGTAACGATTAACGATTTTGGCCGCACATAGTAGTCGGCAGGAAATAGCTTGAAAAAAAAAAGCGCCAACCGGCCAAATTAGCAACACTGGTCGCCCAGCTGATTTTCGCACAGTGGGGTCCGTTTTCGTTCGCTTTGCGAATATTTACGCTATTTATCGGCCGTTCCGCTTCGCACACTCTCCGCAAACAAAACAAATCTCGCTCTCCCCATTCGCTTCTCCGTTTCGCACGCTCTTTCGGTGCTGTTTTGGCAAAGTAAACAAGCGGAAAGGGGATCGTACACGCACACACACGCACGCTCGCAGGGGGAAGAGAGCGAGCGAGCGAGGAGAGCACATCTGGCAGCCCCACGTAGTCAGATTGTGGGCGGGGTGGGGCTGGCATAAGCGCTCAACGCAACTTTACTCATTCATTACTAACAAATACGAATACGAATTCGAATAAATAAATAGTTGCGCTCCGGACACCACTGTTGTAGGCCCGTGTGTGTGTGGGTTTGTGGGTCTACTGGGTTTGGATGTGTGCGCTCTCGGTGGAATTGATTTTGATTTGATTTGATTTTGAGCGCGACGCAATAGGAACACTCCTGGCTCCGCCAACTACTTACTTGTGTCCTGTCATGGCGTCATCGTTTCCGGAAGAGGAGTGTAAGCGGTTGCCTCGAACTTTGCCCAGTCACGTACATAGCTGGAAACTAATGCTCCTCCTTTTTTCTCGCCGCTCTCTAGCTGCCCTTGCCAAGAACAACAGGCAAAAGCGCAAGTTCCCCGGCACGGACTCCGGCCCCACGGGCAAGAAGGGTCGCCCCAGCTCCGACATTACCGCCAACGTAAAGTTACCGCCGCACGGCTACCCGCTGGAGCATCCATTCAACAAGGATGGCTACCGCTACATACTAGCCGAGCCCGATCCACACGCTCCCTTCAGGCAAGAGTTCGACGAAAGCTCCGACTGGGCCGGGAAGCCCATTCCGGGCTGGCTGTACCGTACCCTGGTGCCCCATTCCGTGCTCCTGGCCCTGCACGACAGGGCGCCGCAGCTTAAAATTAGCGAGGATCGCCTGGCAGTGACTGGAGAGCGGGGCTACTGCATGGTTCGAGCCACCCACTGTAAGAATTCTGTTGTAAATCTTATATAGAAAAACGCTTATAGTTGAATATCTTTCCGCAGCTGTCAACAGAGGCTGCTGGTACTACGAGATCACCATCGAGGAGATGCCCGAGGGGGCTGCCACTCGCCTTGGCTGGGGCAGGGAGTACGGCAACCTGCAGGCTCCGCTGGGTTACGACAAGTTTGGCTACTCCTGGCGATCCCGCAAGGGCACCAAGTTCACAGAGAGCCACGGCAAGCACTACAGCGATGCGTACGTAGAGGGGGACACCCTTGGGTTCCTGATCGAACTGCCCGAGGAGTCGGCCCTGGATTATCTTCCCAACACATTTAAGGATCGGGTGAGAAGGAATACACTTCATATTTAACCGGTTTGCGTTTTCCGCTTCCCCAAAGGGTCAACTTCGCTAATTAACCCATATTTATGATAACGGAAATCCCCCTTTTATAATTTTGATTAAATCTCAACCCTTTGATGCTTCTTTACAAAGCAACCAACCCTAAGTTTGCATTCATCATCTATGCCATATTTTACAGCCACTGGTCAAGTTCAAGTCGCATCTGTACTATGAGGACAAGGACAAGATCACCGAGACGCTTAAGAATCTGCATATCCTGCAGGGCAGCCGCATTGAGTTCTTCAAGAACGGTCAGTCGCAGGGAGTGGCCTTCGAGGACATATACGCCGGCAGCTACTTCCCGGCCATTTCGATTCACAAGAGTGCCACGGTCAGCGTAAACTTTGGACCCGCTTTTAAGTATCCCGAAGTTCTCGTCGAGCACAAGGCAAAGGGAGTACGATCTCTCTTTTTAAGCTTAAGAAAACAATAATTAATTTATGTTACCCCTGTTCAGATGCACGATCGCGTTGAGGAGCTGATTACGGAGCAGTGTCTGGCGGATACCCTTTACCTCACTGAGCACGATGGACGTCTGCGCCTGGACAACATGGGCCTATAGTGGGAGGGGTGGAAACTGTAGATTGTATAGGTTATTAATTCTATTTGGATTTATTGCAAGATAATATATTTATTTTTTTAAGCGTATTTTCTTGATAGGCGAGGAAAATAAATAAACTGAATTAAAACAATTAATTAGTAATTATTTTTATATAACCCTAAACGAAGATTCATAAAACTTTAGGAAACTCGTACACCGGATTTCGAGAAGAAAAATTGGACATAATATATCGACAAAAAAAATGCAACTGTTTCTGAACAATATTATCTGTGGCCCCTTTTTTATCCCATCCCCAAAAATAGGCAGTCACATCCTTTGCTTTCTGTTTTATTTCCTTGAGGTTACTTAAAGGCTTTGAATTTAGAGGCACTGTAGGGTATGTAGAAGGCACTGCTCGGCACGAACTCAGAGCGCGGATGATGCACTGCCGCCGATATAGACCGTCCCGTCGATGGTGTGTTACTCGAGACGCTGGCTAGTCCAAAGGGATGCAGCGTTGATCGGTTGGAGGAACTGTTGCTGTGGCCGTGACTGTTGTGCCCGCCGCCACCGCTTGAGTTGCTTTGGCTGGACGTGGTCGTGGTGTTGGCCAGCTCCCTATGCCTGCCCAGATTCAGCGAGGGCAGCACAATTGCGTTCTTATTGTTAAAGAAGCGACTGGCGGCCATGGGCATGTGCCAGGCGGACCGATTGCCCTGGTGGGGCAGAACAGCGGACTTGGCCTGGTGCTGTTGTTGCTCTTTTTGCTGCACCTGGGTTAGCTGAACGAAGCTGCGGTTGTTGAGCAATCCCCGGAACCGCCGGTTGGTGTCCAGCACGTTTAGAATGGGCGGCATCCGCAGGCGGGCCGAGGACTGCGTCGTGGCCGAGATGGGCATCTGAGGTTGGTGCTGCTGACTGCGTTGTCGCTTGAGCAGCTTCACCGAGACGGAGGTGACGCGCAAATCTCTATCGAGCAGATCCACTAGCTTCTTCTGGCTGGGACGCAGATAAGGGCGGGACACGGGCTGATGATGCCGCTGTTGCAGCTCGGCCGTTGGCGTAAGGAAGCCATCCTCCGCCTCCTCATCGTCCTCGTCGTCTAGGGAATTAAGACTGAGATTGGATATCGAGTCGATGTCCTCTCTCGCCTGGCTATCGAAACTGTGGTGACGCATCGGACGCGTCCTACGTCCCAGCAAGCTGGGAAACTTGCGCTGCCAGTCGGCTATCTCGTTGCGCAGTTCCGGCTCCTGCTCTGGCAGCGGCTCCTCCCCGCTCAGCAGCCGCTCCACCCGCTCCCAGTCCAGCAAGTTCTTCTTGATGGCGTCGTCCGCCCACGGAATGGAGCCCACCGAGCTGCGATCGATGCTGCTCGAGGAGTAGGGCACATCCTGCAGGAATTCCGAGTCGTCCGGGTCCAGGTCGTCCTTGTCCGGTTCCACTGCCACATCCGTTTCGTTGTTGTTTCCCTTGTCCTCGATCCGGTCCTTGCAGATGGACGGATATAGCCCGCCCTCATTGTCCTCCACTTCGGCTGTGGCATTATATCCGAGATCCGCTGCAAAGTAGAAGCGTCTGTCAGAGGACATCAAAACTGGATCCGCAAAACGAGCTGGACTCGTTCTGCCTTCGCTTCCGTTCCTGCGCCGCTTTCTTCCGCACTCGCAAATCCCCGTGAGTGTCCTGCGAATGTAGCTGTGGATGTGTTCCCCCTCAAAATCGATGCCGCTAAAGGCGGCGAGAGACAATTGTTGTGTTGTGGCCCATTCCAGTTTGGCTTGTTATTTATTGTCCCTTTGTTGTCCTGTTTCCACCACCGATGGTGGACAAGGCGCAGGCTCGGCGGCGTTGCCAGCAGCAAGAAAAAATAACGGACGCTTGATCGAAAAATCAGTGTTGGAAGGCGGCTTAAAAAAATATATTGCGAGTATGGAGGGTATTCTTAGGAACTTCGAACTATATTTAAATAAAAATTATAAAGGTAAGTGTCTCAACGTTGTTTATACATTTAACTCAATTTCAAATTAAATTGGGAAAAAAATGGGGAGGCTTTGTACATAATAAATAAATAATAGAAAATAACAATAGTACAAAAATAAAAAGCCGGCTCCCTTTGCTTTCCCTGATATTTTCCGGCATTTACGCTCTGTTCTGCCACGGTCACACTGCGCACACACTCCCCAAAAAAAAAATCGAAACGAAACGAAGCAGACGAAGGAATCGGAACAGGACTCGATTTGCCGGGTGTGTGAGGACTTTGTGAGTGGCGAAAGCAACTCATTGGGCAGCCGGCACAGCACGGAGCAACATGTGGCACGAGGCGCGCAAGCAGGAGCGTAAGATCCGCGGCCTGATCGTTGACTACCGCAAGCGGGCGGAGCGGCGTCAGTACTTCTACGACAAGATCCAGGCGGATCCCACGCAGTTTCTGCAGCTGCACGGCCGGCGAAGCAAGATCTATCTGGATCCCGCGGTGGCGGCCGCCGGCGATGGAGCAGCAATCATGCAAGTGATATTGAGTTGGAGCTTAAAACCCTCTACGTTTCAGGCTTTGCGTTGGCTGGAGTGACTAAAAGTACTTCCTCCTCTTTGCAGAGTGCCTTGGCAGGGTCAGCAGGATAACCTCATAGATCGCTTTGATGTGCGCGCTCACCTGGACCACATCCCGGCCGTAACCAAAAGTGGTGGCGATGGAGCAGAGGCAGATTCAGAGCTCACCGCCGAGGAGCGACAGCTGAACTATGAGCGCTACCGTATCCTGGCCCAGAACGACTTCCTTAATGTCAGCGAGGACAAGTTCCTGCACCAGCTCTACCTGGAGGAGCAGTTTGGAGCCAATGCCCAGCTGGAGGCAGAACGCAATCTAGCCAAGAAGAAGCAGAAATCGGGGGGAGCAACCATTGGCTACTCGTACGATGATGCCGGCGATGGCGCTACCATTGGTCCTCAGCCCTTTGGGGCGGCCAGTTCGGCGGCAGCTGTGGGAAGCGGAGGAGGAGCAGCATCAGCAGCAGCACCAGCTGTGATTGCCAAGGGCGACAAGGGCGAGGGCTCCGACGAATCCGATTCGGACATCGATATGGACGTGTCCATTGACATTTGTAAACTGGACACTGCCCAGGCCCACGAGCTTAACGCCTGCGGGCGAAATTACGGTATGAAGAGCAACGACTTCTTTTCGCACTTGACCAAGGATGCAGACGAGGCGGATGCTTTGCGCATCGCCCGCGAAGAGGAGCAGGAAAAGATGCTGCTAAGCGGGCGTAAGTCGCGCCGCGAGCGCCGGGCCCAAAAAGAGCGGAGGATCGCCAACAGACCCTTTAGTCCGCCGAGCTACGCGGCCAAGGAGGATAAGGACAAGAAGGCCGGCGGCAAAGGCAACGACAAGGACAAAGAGGAGGACAGCGACTCTAGGTCGCCCTCGCCAGCCGACGCGGGCCCCGAGAAGATCACCTACATTACCTCATTCGGCGGCGAGGATGAGATGCAACCGCATTCGAAGATCACCATCAGTCTGACGAAGCCCGGCCTGACCTTGGGTGAGTCCTGTATAAATGCCAGTAGCGGAGCGGCCAGTGCGGCGGCTGCCGCCTCCTCGGTTTCCTATGCCCAAAAGGTCAAGGACAACCTGGACAAACTGAAGATGATGAACGAGTCGGCCAAGCGCAACAGGCGTCGCTCTCGCTCGTACTCCCGGTCCCGTTCCCGCTCCAGGAGTGCCTCTGGCTCCAGGAGCCGCAGTGGCAGTCGAAGGAGAAGTCGCCGCAGTCGCAGCTACCACAGAAGAAGCAGGACACGCTCGCGGCGCCGGCGCAGGTTCTACTCCAGATCAAGGTCTAGATCCCGGTCCCGGTCGAGATCAAGAAGCCGCACCAGGTCTAGATCTAGGTCACGTACCCGCTCGCGGTCTAGCTCCTGGAAGCGCTACAAGTCTCGCAGCCCCAGTTACAAACGGTCTAGGAAGCGCTACTCCTACTCCTCGCGCAGCTCAAGTGCCAGCTCCTACAGGCGGCGGAGTCGCTCCCGCTCGCACTCCAAGAAAAAGGTGGCACCCATGTCGGCAGCGACAGTGGGCGGTTATTGCCTAAGCACCACCACTACCACGACCACATCTACTGTGAAGATGCTCCAGCAGCAGCAGCCGCCTTTGGTCAAAGCTGCTCCTCCCATGATTAGCTATCCTCTACCATCGCGAGTTCTTAACTTGAACCAATCGGGGGCAGCAAGTGCTCCCGCTGCTGTCCAACCGCAGGTGGTGGAGCCTCCACCGCCACCGCTGAAGCGCTACTACGGGCGCAAGAGAGCCAATGATACTTCGTCCTCATCATCGTCTGGAGCGGAGGCCAGCGAGGCCAGCGACAATGAGGATCTGCAGCAGCAGCAGCAGCAGTCGGGCAAGCGAACTGAGGATTCTGATGAA
Organism: Drosophila lini; assembly: GCA_018905715.1. Lineage (NCBI taxonomy): Eukaryota > Metazoa > Arthropoda > Insecta > Diptera > Drosophilidae > Drosophila > Drosophila lini. Next base: position 27,121 of record JAEIIL010027523.1, read on the forward strand.
ATGGAAGTGGACACTGCGTAAGTTTGTGCTTCAGCTGCAGAGTGGTAAAGTAGAACCGCCAAAGAGTGTCCCCCCCCCCAAGATTGTGCCCATCCTGTCAAGCTACTTATGCAGTGCCCTCTCTTTTTCAGGTCAGAGCGCTCCCATGCTATCCAGCCGGGCATGTCTTCGTCAAGCAGCACGGGTAATCAAACAGGCAAATATAGTTCTGCTACCGAAACCAAAGTCAGTAAGCAAAGCCAAGTGTCTCATGCCCCACCAAACTGGAGTACACCACAAAATTCACGTCTCAGCCTTCCGCATTCCGCCATCCGCAATCCAAGCCAAATAGCAACAGTCGGTACCCTAGCAGCACCGTGTTCTCGTACCATCCCCCAACTATTAGCGCTACCCATCCCTGCCTGTCAAGTCCCCTTGTCGTGTTCCATGTCCCTAGTTTCTCCTAATGCCAATGCAGCAATCCAGTATATGAAAGATGCGGCAATGCAATCAAAAAGTGCATTTCCCACCCCTTGATGCTCGAAAGTTGGGTAAATCCTGTTTATCCGCGTCTTTTTATTTACTGTTGTCAAGCTGAGATAATTGAATAATGCGAACTTTATAATGTATCCGGGAAGAACATTTCATAGATTCATAGATAGAGGGAGATATTGAATGAGAAAAATATTAATACAATATAACGTCACGGAGTACCTAGGGACACCAACTTTTTTTTTTAGGACACTCGGAGATTCTCCATAACTTCTATACTTTTATACAAAGTTTAACACAAAATTGTTGTATTATTATATAGTTTCACAAAAAATATTTGAAAAGCGGCCCGTTGTGCACCGAATTTTAACAAATAACTCACCGATCCGAGCTGTTGCTTGAGTAGATTTTCCCTAAGCAACATTAAAATAATAAAATTAGCAAGGGTTACACCACATTTATGTATATAAAAGAGTATGTATTTTTGTATTTATAGAGCTTAAAGAAACCCCCATATTGTTGAGCAATCAGTTTGCATTGGCATTTAAAACTTCGGTGGCCGAACCTTGCTTGTCCCTTTAGTTAGTCAGTGGAAGTCACACAACGTATTGACCGAACCCAACTTTCCACCACACTTTCGACAGACCGCCCCTGCTCCCCTTGATATCTGAACCTCGCTTCGAGCTTGCTAAATATCCACATTGTGACCTTTACAGGGCTCTGGACATCCCAGCAGTGGCGGTCGCCCCAATCTGCGCGAGCGGCTTAAGCGAAAGATGCAAAACCTGCTGAACCGGCAATGTAAGCCCCCCGGAGTGTAGTGTGATGTTCACCAAGCGCCTGCTTTAATTCTTCAGAGCAGAATACTAAAATTCCCTATTTATTGCAGATAAAGCTGACAAGCGGGCGGAAATTGAGAAAACAGAACGGGAGCGACTGCAGCAACAGGAGCGAGAGGACGAGATGCGGGAGCTGGCGCTGAAACTGCGTCGGAGGTGAGTATCGTGGGTGTGGGTGGCTCTGGCGGCCAGTCCTCTCACATCACCATATTCACAGGCGTCGCGAGCTACGCCACAAATACGGCACACCCTCCAGCGGAAAGCTATCTGGCAGCGAGGCCGAATCGGTGGCATCGGAGAGCCAGCTGGCCAAGTCCTCGACCCGTCGCAGTCGCAGCAGATCGCCAAGTCGCCGGCGCACTCCTCCACCGGATCCGCACAGCAGGCGGAGCAGCAGTCGAACGGAACGAAGGCGGCGCACAAGAACGCCCAGTCCCAGGTACAACCGGAGGCAGCGTTCCCGCTCCAGAAGTGGCAGTCGCGTGGAACGGAAACGGCGTTCACACAGCCGCCGGCGCAGTGGCAGTCGGGATCGACGTCGTTCTCGCAGCCGGCGCAGTCAGTCCCGGCGAAGGAGGCAGCGGGACCGCAGTATGGAGCGGAATCGAGAGCGGGAACGATACAGGCAGCAGTACCAGCAGCAGCAGCACGAGCGGATGCGGGGACGGGATCGCGACCGAGAGGCGGACTACGGCCATGGCGGCAGCGGCAACAGTGGTTCGTCCAATCGGGGACGGGTCGTCATCTCGGCCCCACCAAAGCTCAAGAAGCTGGTTGACTATTGACCTGGCGCAGTGCTGTGAAGGAGACTTTTTGTACTCACTTGATTATACTCTTGATATTCGCATGATTGTTTATAGCCATAGGAATCTTTTCTAGAGCGTGTGCTGCGCTAACTGTTGATTTTGGCCCCAATAAAGTAATTTAAGTAATAACTGATCTATTTTTTGTTATTTTCTGTCTGGAACTTCTGCATAACGGGATTATGAATTAACGATGTGCCAAAAGCCAAGTTATTAAAATATTTGTATAATAATATTTGTATAATAATATTTGTATAATAATGCTTAGTTGAACACACATCTTAAAAGCCAGAAAATTCTGTTAAAAGCATATTTCCGTTAAAAAGTGCTCATTTCGAAAACTTTCACTTGGTGCTATTATCGATAGGCCACATTAGTGTTGCCGCTCGCCGGCGATGACGATAGTCACCCGATAGTTGTTTATGTAATCGAGAACAGCTGTGCGAGAAGCATACTGGAATCATGTTAAATTCAACTCTCCGCCGCTTCGCTGGAGTTTCCGCCCGAAATCTGAATCAACTAGCACCCACGATCAGCGGGCTGGGACATATCTACTCCAGAGCCACCATGTCGCAGCAGGCAGGGCAGTATCCACCCATCGAGTCGGCAATGCGCAAGGCGCTGACCACAGAGCTGAAGCCGGTTTTCCTGGAGGTCATCAACGAATCGCCGCAGCACAATGTGCCCAAGCGTTCGGAGTCCCATTTCCGAGTGTTCGTGGTCTCCGAGAAGTTCAACGACCTGACCCTGATCAAGGTACGTGTTGAACCACCAGGATTTATACAGTGGCTCGCAGCTTATTTCGTGCAGAGGTAAACTTGAAATTCAAACTTGTATA
>JAEIIL010027525.1:6244-20394 GCA_018905715.1 Drosophila lini
GGCTATGCTCAATAGTCATACCAAGGTTTTGTCAAAATATATGTGCCGACTAGTGTATGTACATTACTATACCAATTTATAAATTGATCGCATTAAAATCAGTGATTAAAGTTGTTTTTAAAAAAGTGATTCCGTACAGTCGCGTGCGAATGATTTACATTTTTCTAATTACCTTGAAAACCAAAACTATATGTTTCAAGTTTTGTAAAATGAAAATAAAGTCTTGACACTTGTTTTTGTTAGGTTTGAATGTGTACAAATGTCGCGTTCGGAATCAGAGAATGACCCATATAGTATAGTTTATACGGTCAAAAATCACTCTTCACTGCATGGTAACCTACTGACTAAAAGTGTAAAATTTTCAGCATAAAAAACTGTGGTTTTAATCAGGGTGACATGCTGTCTGTGCCGAGGGCACTTTCGACGCCACATAACCATTTAGACAATGGGTTTGCTAAAGAAATTTTACAAAAATACATAATCTCAATCCGACAATCTGTTGAAAATATATTCATTAAACCATAATTTATCAGCCACATTATTATTCCAAATAAAAATTTTTTTTGTCGTTCTGAATAAAATCGGGTTTACAGATACCACAATGCAATTTTAGATTTAAAACCAAGAACGGGTATAAAACAAAAAAAATATTTCAATTTGCAGGTCTGTGTATTTTGTGTAGCGTCGGCAAAATTTTGTATAAGGCATCTGTTAAATTTGTCTAAAAATAATACAAGGCATAGAACAGTATACAAACAAACAAAATCGATGAGTATAAAAACTTAATTTTAAACGGTCAGCAGAATTTCTGTTTATAACTTTTGTATTTATTCCACCAAAGGGAAAAGATTCATAGACATACACATGTACATACATACATATATGCTTATACTCGAAATTCCTTTCTACTTTGATTCCTCTTTGTTTATAAGGCATTTCAAAGCTGCATTGGGAGAGATGAATATACATATATTCGTTGGTATACACATGGACGTACAAATGTCCATATATATAAGATTCATACAGGACATAACTGGGGATAGAAAGATCTTATTAATTTGGTTTTCATCACCTTGACCTAAAATCCATATTAGGTCAATGTGTCAACTTGTAACCTTGCATGGAATGGGGAGGGAAGGTGTCATTTCGGGCAGTCTCACAACAGAATAAGCGCAAGGCAACTACTATATGTATGTATGCACACGCAGACTTCAAAATCAGCTTAAGCCTTTTGGATTTTCTTTCAAATTCCCCAGGTTTTCTACCGGAGTGACTTTCTAGATCTTTCGCTAGCACCCTTAACGTCTAAACCACTGATAAAACGTGCTATATGTCCTTTGTTAAAAAGGTTAGTTTTTGGCACTAAGCTACATAGTATGTAGCTCTGAAACAAGAGACTTGTATTATATTCAATTTATTTGTGGACACAATTTATTTTGTTAAAGGAGTAATACTCATTTTGTTTTAAATCTTTTTACGAGCAACATCTGTATTTCAAAAAAACAGAATTTGTTTTCTATGTAAAAATGTTTTTGTGTTTCAGTATTTGGTTGAGTGTAATTACTATCTAATGCATAATAAGCACTTATTTTTGGTTTTTTAGTAGTTAGTTTAGTTTATAAATCGTCTCAACTACTAAAGATATCAAATCTGTCTGTATAAAGGAGAGAATCTTGAAAGAACGACCAGACAAGGCTAAGTCCATTTTTAGATAGCCAATATAGTTAGTGTTTGCGATTTTAAAATAATTTATATTTGGTAAACTATGGGGCGTATCTTATAGCAAAAGTTAGGTGATTTATATAAATAGTTTTTTCAATCGAGTTCCGATACAAACTTCGGTGTTTCTATGTAAGCTTATTTTCCTTTTTGAATTTATATTTATACATATGTATATATTTAAAGATGTCAGAAAATGAACAATTAAATTGTTGATATAAAAGTGGGCTTGGCCAAATTGTAAAACAAATTGATTTGCTTGCAGAACACATTAACATTTATACATTATCGGTAGGCACAAGCCATATACCCTTGCACCTTGTGACTCGGGTATGAAAACACTCCGTGAGGAAAAGTCAAAAGTGCCAGCTGTCGATAATGCACACCTGCTACAAGAGGTTGGCTGCAGAAATCAAAGAGAGCGACGCTAAAAACTAAGGCACAGAACACCCCAGCGCCGGGGTAAACAAAAACACATGCATAGTTCCATTTCCGTTCTGTGCTGTCCTCGTCTCTCCCTCTTGCCATCGAGTTTCCTCTGCGGCTCGGATACGTTCCGTAAATAGCCACGCTCACTCCGACAGACTTGGCATTTTTTTAATAAATCACATTTTAATGTACCCCGCCCCCCGTCCTCCAACTTCTCTTTCTGCTTGAAGGCACATTTGTTTGTCGCGACCTAGTGATGTAAACCGCGGAAGAATGTACAGGTCAAACAACAAAACAGCAATAATTACAAGAAAAACACACTTTTTCCATACGATACTCTGCTCTGAACTGATTTCCCGGCAATCAGTTGGACTTAGTATTATATAGAAAAAGCGTCAAACTGAATAAACCTTAATGCTTAAATAGTTAGAGCCCCGCGTTCAGATTACATACTGTCCGAAACGGTTTATCCAAATGATTTAGCTCTGTGAACTCTGCATCTCAATTTCATAAATTGCCTTGTATCCGGTCTCAATGCTGGGGCACTGCGAAATCGTCGAGTAATAGGACAAGGAACAAATGGTTGACAAATTTTGTTTCCTCAGTGCGCTCTAATTTTTTTGTCTCCATTTGTGTTTGTACTCTATGGTCATTTTCTTGGGATCATATTAGAAATGCTATAAACTTCATTAATAAGAGAGTTTTAGCTGTATGCAAATTTAAATTACTAAATACGAAAGTCTGCTACATATTAAAAATACCAGAAAACTATTGTTATTTTTGCTAGTGCCTTGCCATTTTTTGCACAAATTGCGCTGGACAAAAGTGTGAATCAAGTAACACTTATGATAGCTTCAGTGTGCTCGCAGCGAGGTATCGGGTATGCCTTGTGGGCTCAATAAAAACTAGTACATAATAATACAAATATAATGCGATCATGCGTCGCATTCTTCCACACATCTCTATCTGATTTGAAAAATCGCGTTCTTTTGTCAAAGTGAAGTTATATAATGTACATTCTGTATGGTAAGAAGCATGTTTATGTGAATACTACTTCACAATCAAAATGTTTTCTCACAGAGAAGAATACTCGACTGTAGCTTTCTTACTTGTTTGAGGGGGTTTGACTTAGGCTAGCTTGTTCGGGCTTTAACACTTGGGCCTTTCGAATTATCTACGATGATGTCAGCAATTAGGCAATTACGCTTAATTGTCCCATCGCCAATTAGACTTATACACAAAACAATACTTCTTCAATTCACACGCACACGTTTGTGCATATGCAGCTATAATTAGTCAACAAGTATAGGTCGGAATACATTTTTTCGAAATGTTAAGTGGCTACGAACTTTCACTGACCGAATGGCCTTACGGTACACCCTTGCAAGGTACTATACTTTCAGGGGGAGGCATTACCGTTGACATACACCATATATTAGTCATGTTTGTCTTACCGATTCATTAAAACCTTGTTCCTCAGTTTTCAATTTTATAAGAGATACTTGAACATAGTCTTATTTTATAATTAATATATATCCAGAGTGGATATATATGCCATAGAAAAGATCGGCCAATTTATTTGAGTACTCTGAAAAATCAGCCAAACTTCGATGTTTTTATTTATGAACATATTACAAATGACTAAGATTTCTGATTGATTTCAAATTAAATAAAACTGATCAAAGTGGGATCGGCTAGGGTATACAAATCTCGCATAGCAAGCAATTTTTGAAGGTTCAGTGACCGTCGCGTCAGTTCGCTTGGCGCGTTGCCAGTAGAAAGCGAGGGCCTTACCAAGTAAACGCTACAAATATTCAATTAAAATAAAATTCTTTAATCAATTTAATTCACTGTCGCTGAGTCATTTTATGCAGATCCCTTGTGTGGGCTTCAATTGAGTATGATAATTAATGTTAAGTATCTACATATGAACATACATATCAACTGTGCTCGATATTGCCTACTGACATGCCAACACTTTTGCGGGGGAGTTTGGTTCAATACCCCAATAATAGATATTTAAAAAATAAAAATAATTAAATAAACAACGGAGCGACTACGTTGCGCTACTTTTAAGAACAGTATCTACGTATAACTTAAAAAAAAAGAAAGGAAGCTAATTTCGGTACGCCGAAGTTTGTATATCCTATATATATATATTTATTCAAGTTTATGTATACTGGTGTACCTATATATGAAATAGTCGTCAGTTTTTCATAAAACGAAAGCGGAAACTCTGAAATAATACATAGTGGCCATATCTCAAAGTTGATACAAATATTTTGAAAAACACAGAAGTTATCATTATTTTCTTAATGTTTTCCGATCCGGGCCGTTCCGACCTTTATACCAGAGACTATCTGCAAAGATTCATTCAGATAGCTCCAAAAGTGAATGACTAGATTGCGTAAAAACAGACAGACATGCCTAGATCGACTGTTGTGATGCAGATCAAGAATATAAATGTCCCATTTACTACAAGCTTCTGAATACCCTGCAAGGGCATCAAAAAATTTACAATAGGTGTTCTGTTAGAAGAATCTATCTGAAAAGGACTGAAATGACAACACTAACACTTATGCTTATCTTTCAGGACGACAGTCCCTTCTCTATTAACAAACAATCATAAAATAATGTTTGTTATAATCAGTAAAACATGTCTTATTTTTTGGTTTTTTAAATTTTAATTGTTCATTGTTTTACAAACAATCTTACGCTTATATGTGAACACCTATATTAAATATATTTGGTCTTTTCTCGTGACAAAAGTCACAAAGTTAGGAAGCGCAGGGCCTTGTCCAGAAAGCGCTCTTCCGGGGACCCCTGCAAACAGGCGATGCCGCGCCGAGATTTTCTGAAGAGCCTTCCGTACTGGCGACTGATGGTGTCGCTGGATAGGCCATCGTAGCATTTGGACTTCTCATGACGTTCAGCTAGCGGTGCCTTGGCAAACTCCCTCTTTAAAACCACGCTGATTATACGGGATCTGGTGGAGCGGTGCTTTGGCTGCGTGATCACCTGAGAACGCGGTCGCAGGGGCGGCGGTGAATTGATGTCGCACACCCCCGACTCGGCGGAGTCGGAATCTAGGCTCGAACTGCCTCCACAGCTGCAGTAAGTGACGCTGCTGCGCGGTGACTGGGAGGCGCTGCTGTAGGCTTCGTCGTCGCAGGTGTAGTACTCTGGCATACCAGAAATTGTATGTGCAGGCGGAGCACTAGAAACCGCGTACGGAATGCACTTGGCCTCCAAGTACATCACTGGCTCGTCGACGGCTTCCTCGGCACTTGGCGTTGGGCTTGTGCATCGCTCATCCTCCAGCTCGGCCATTCGCTCCTTTTGGATCTTCTGCTCTCGCCGACGTTGGCGGCGCTCGTGCCGTTCTTTCTCCAGTTTGGAGATGGTCTCCAAGCTATCGACGAACAGGTTTAGGTCACATCGCCCGAAGTGGGATGCGTCCAAAGTATAGGTGGTAGCCATTTTCGCAGGAGAAATTTCGCTAAGACTCAAAAACTGGGTGCACGTGTATGTGGCCATATCTGTGTGTATTATGTGACGAATTGTTGAGCTGCAGAGACAATCTTGCTTCTGGGCGTGTTGCTTGGCAACTGATGCTGGTACCTTGACCCACACCGCATTTTATACGCAACAGGTAGTGAATTTGCTAATATTAAATATCCGCGTTGCTCTCCCTAGCTTACCTAGAACTGAACCCTCATACAGGTAGCTCATAAACATTTGACAAAATGTCGGTACGAAATTTCCATGATTGGTTTTTAATGTGCGTATTTCCCTAATCCACCCTTTTTAGTTTGACCTGCCGTTTAGCCATCCCTGTCGACCCATCTTGGGTAATCCCTGTACATAAGCCACCGTTGTAAAATACACGACTGCAAATTACCTTCGCGACATACCTAGGGCGTACCTGACACCTGGTCATATATACATACATACACATGAATGTTTCAGACTCTTTCTGATTAATACCCATACACAATTTTTCCTTCAATCTTAGCGGCCAGAAAAAGTGCTGCAGAAATTTTATATAACAGCTGTAACTGGAACTGAATTCAAATTGTAGCTTCTCGAGCTTGACTTCTTGATAAGTATGGATCCAAATATTGGGAACTTTATTGCTTATATTTTTCGAAACCGAGATATTATTGAAAGAATGAAATTTGGCTTTTGATAAATTAAGAAAAATTAGTACCGAACAACAACTATTTAGGGTTTAGAAGTATAAATAAGCTTAAGAATGCTATATATGTATATCTGAATTTCTTGTGAATTGTCATATTAATGTCATTAGAATGATTCAACAGTGTCATGAAACGAATTTAACCCATTAATCAACGGAAAACTCATTAATACATATATACCCTCTTCATGAAGCGATTTCTTATACTGTTTGTTTAATGCATTTAGTTTATACTAAATTTGGTCAATCCCTTGCACCGTCCTTAACAATGTCACAGACTAGAATCCTTGACTGCAGGATACCCGGCACCAAAAGCCTTTTGCGCTTAATAAATCAACAATGTCTTATAGTTTTCGCTTGTGTCATATTGGCAAAGCCAATGGCGTACACTTTTCCGCTTCCCAAAGCTAGATTAATTCCTTGTTTTATTCTTATTTTAGATTTTTTAGTAAAATACTTCAACCAACTGGAAAAAATCGTAAATATATGTCACCTAAACAGTAAAACGAAACAGTTTCTTTCCACAAATTCAAATGCATTCCGTTGTTTGGGTAAGAAAATTGTTTTTCAAAGTCCCAGTATAACACATATAAAGTACAAAGAAAATGTTCTGATCATTGGTATTTTTTATAAACCAAGTGATTGGGTTTTTACTTAAATTCATTTCTAATAGGAAGGCATTGGCACAGCCAATCCGTTTATGTGAAGTGCGGTTATTTTTCCCCCTCGTGGACAGCGTCCTAGTGACCTGAATACAAGCCCGAGTTCATCCATCAGACTAACTAACCCTCATTGATTAACCGACGGATTCCTCCTCATGCATAGCGCTTTTATCTTGGCTAAAGCTGGACCGAACGCCAGACACTCTGTCGTCTGCCTGTTGCTGGTGCTTCCTTTTTGTTTACACGGACACTACGGGTCGGCAAGGGGTGTGGAGACCGGGTTACACAGGGTGTGCTGTTCGTCCATCTCCTGAAGTCTGCAGGGGTCCCATAAAGCTGCCGTCGGAAAGCTCTCGTTGGGGGTAGTACTTGACATGCGCGAAAGCTGCCATAATAATCGAATCGCAGCACATTGCAGCTTCCTGGTTGGTTGCACTGGCCATGTCCTAGGTAGGCCAGTATCTACAACAAGCCGAAACGCGACACATACTCCTTCGGCTGCCGGAAATGGCAAATGACGCATAGTGTTTGCTGCCCGCGCCGCCACAGGGTGTGTGCGTGTGTACGCGTACTCGGTACGTTAGTGTGGTTGTTGCATGTCGCGTACAATGTTTGAGCAAGTAAGAGCAACATTTGATTTGTTAATTTCAGCTAAGATGTGGACGGAAGTGTCGAGTCGAAGAAGCCCTAGAAAAGCCTATACCAAACTCTTCTGCCGTTGGCAATAAAATTGAACTGTGTCGTACGTTTGCTTTGACATGTGTCACTGTGGTGGTGGGTTAGGCGTGCGTTTGCCACTTTTTCGCCAAATTTGTGTTTCTAAGGTTGTAGCCCACTTTTCGGGGTCTGGGGGTGGGAATGTTAATATAAATATAAGCATATAAAAATAACTTTAAAGACCGACCTATTTTCATCGATTATGTATTCCATACCAATGAGCCGCATTTTTTGCTATTGGGTGTGACTGCCTAGCCTAGTCCGCAGTTGACTCCATGGTCTGCCCCGTTGCTCCTTTCTCTTCCGTTCTCTATTGTATGGTATATGGGTGCTCTACTTGTTCCCGTGTCCATAAAGCAGGCCAGTTGATTTGTGGTTCTTTCTGACTAAACTCACTAAGATCAGGCACTGTTTAAACAAGTAATGCGTTGAGCATTTTCAACGAGCAGGGCTTTTTCCTGCTTATTGCTGTATCTGTAGGCTCAGGGTTATATCGTATACTGTAGAAGCCAGTAAGTTGTAACTGAATTCATTAAACAGCACTTCCCATAACTTAATTATCAAATTTTCGGAACCAAAGGCTTCTTGCCGCAGTGCTCCCAAATTTTGTAGGCAAGCTAAAAGTGCTTCGACATTTTGAACAAGTGTCTACATAAAATCGTTTTAGGCTTTCTCAAACAAAACGTCAAACATGAAAAACAACTGCTGTAGCTTATTACGTTTTATACGTTTTTTTCTATTTTGCCTTTGAAATTCTTGTCCAGTTATTTAAATAACACATTCTTGCCTTCAAAATAAAAAAGATAATGCTATTTAGATAAAATGCTGCCCCGCAATTGGGTAAGTTAGAATGATGTTGACGTAAAATCAGAAGTCAACTTTTGTTGCCACTGATTTTTGCTTCTGTACAGTCGCATCAGTAGCAACAAAAAGCGAAATAGATGTTGTCTCACGTTTACTCCTCCTTATCGGAACCTTAGGGTCCATCAATTCAGGTGCTAAAGTGTTCAACACATTTTGTGTGCCAAGGTTAAATCCTAGCACACTGCGCCAGCGTTGCTTCTACATATGGGGATTTTCAAAAAAGGGCCACCGCGGCCAATAAATTGAAAGTTCTGAAAAAATGTGTTGTTCTATATAGTTACATTGTTACATGAAGTTCTAAAACGAATATCGAAATATTCGAATGCAATGTAGAGCAGACTCGATTTTGTATTATTTTGGTGGGAAAAAAATTAAATAGGGGCATGTTTTGTTTTGATAATAACTTCAAAACCAGAGTAATTATGCTTTGGTTTTTGCTTTCTAACATCATTTAGAGAATTCAAAGACTCGACAATAAACGGGAAAGAAATATGCGAATACCAATAGCGATACCGTGCGCGATGTCCCGTGCGAATCAACTTCAAAATAAATTTACACAACAATTTTGAAAAAACTCATAACTATTTTTATTTTTATTTTTCCTGTAATCTCAAGCAACAAATATAAGATCTATATCTCCCAAATTTGGTGCCGACATTCTTATCTTCTGCACTCAAACTTAGTTTAATACCCTTGGGGGTATTATGTTGTAATCAGAAGCTTGTAAGTCAGTGAAAGATAGTAGTGCACTCTTGTCCAGCATCAAAGGCCGAGTCGATCTAGCCATATTCCTCTGTCCGTCCGTATAAATCAACAGATCTAGACCTAACAACATTTTGTGCATGATCGGATGATAATCAGGGAAGTTTATACACAATAAGGTTTCTGCTATCCCTTTTGCAGTTGAACTAAAACTTGCCGCAGACTCGGGACTCAAACAATGGTTTTCACCTGTGGCAATAAAAAATAAAACGATTTTATGACAAAAAATCTTACTCTTTAACAATATAGTCCGCCGTTTTTAGGACCTCCAACGAGGTGAGGTAAAAGTGACGATGGCACCTTCAACTTTAAATGTTTCTGATATAACATGTTGTAACGATTAATTAATTAATTGAATTATCATTAACCAAGGATAAATTGCGTAGAATATAACTAGTTTATTTTTGGCATGCTAAAAAAGTCTTTAGTTCAAGGCCAAATATTTTGCAGCTTAGTGAAATCGATTAATTCAAAATAATCCAATTGCATACTGTCAGGGTTCACACACTGCGGCATCCCGAAGATAGCTTTTCCTCACTCGTTATTATTAAAGAATTAGTGTTTTATTTTTATAATAAAAAATAGGACAATCAGAAAATCGAGGGGAAAACATATCAAAATCTATAATTATTATATTTTATCTTTAACTTCAGATATAGTTATTTAGTAATAATTTAAATCTGAGCAACCGTAAAATCGTGCTTTAAATATAGCATTTTCATTTCATTTAAATATTTATTTGTATATAGCTTGGGAACATTTATAGGAACTTCAGCTTCGCGATATTATATAATTTTTGATTCCGTTCTGTTATTTGAGTCTTGATTGCTAACTTAAATTAAATTATTGACAGTAATTTAAAATATTTAATACAAAAATATTGTTATGTAATGAATTCACTTCACATAATAGTAAATTTTCCTCCTTTTTTTTCGAAACAGCCTCCAGAGAACGAGCTGCAGAAGCTTCATGATCAGAATCCTGCTGCTTTGAGCGAGCACCAGTTGCGTGTCCAGGCATCGCTTCAAAGGCTCAATATCCCCGACTGGTTCCGACATTATAATCAGGGCTCCGGACATGTTTCAGCAGATGGATGCACTACCGCTGGCGGCTATCGGCCGGGCAACTTCACCCGAAAGCGCACACAGGAGTCGGGACGATGGCAGGGGCTCAACTCGAAGACGACGTCGCTCAGCTCGCTGGGATCACATCGCTCTGACCGGAGCCCCTTGCTCCTGAGTCCCTCAGCGCATAGTCACCACGGCGGGCAGACTGGCTCGGCGGCGGTTCACGGGTCGGCGCACGCACAGACCAGCGCGGGATCTACTCGCTGGTCCACATCACAATTAAACTCAACCCAGACGTCGCCCAGCGTCTCGCAGCGTAGTAGTTTTGCTCGAGGCGCACCCATTAACAGCAGCTTTATGTCGGTAGCAAGTAGCACCGGAGTGCTGCGCAACTCCTACCGGCAGCCTTACCTCGGCTGGCGCAGCACTGAGAAGCTGTCGCAGCGAACGCCCCATGAACGGTAAGTTTGATATGAAATGGCTCCTGCCCCCAATTATACACCCCGAAAATTTTACTTTCGACCCTCGTAGGAAAATCGGGAAGCATATTTCAACAAAATTAAGAATGCCGCCTGTGCTGTCAAATCCAATCTGTAATCACGCCACTTTTTCTTTCACCCTTTCACCTTTTCTTACTTTTCACTCAGACGTCAATCCTAGACAGTCTCCAGCTGTCTCTCTCACTCTTTCCTATTGACAGACGAACAGACCTCACTCAGTAACAGACAGTCTTCTGTCCTCGTCCTGTTACCGACTCAACTGTCATTGCGCCTGCGCGCCAGCGACACCTAGAGGGCTACCAATACCTGAGCATTCCGAATAATTCTGTTGCCATGGCAACAAGCATTCCAAATTTGCACTTAGCAACCAACTCGCCGACACATACATCATTACGGTAATATTTGTTTTACTACTACTGTGAAGAGTCAGATTATAGTCTTTGGGCGTAGTCCCCAGTTTTTTTTTCCATTTTCCTGCACGAATAGAATGCGATTCCCGCTTTCTTTACTCTTTACTCAATAATGCGCTTCTTCTATCTTTGACCTCCTTGTGAATAGCATTAGTTCTGTTTTGTTTGGGTTTATTTAATCGTTCTAAAGCTCCCTACATTTTTTTACTTATGATGTCCGGATAAGGACCTGACACTAGTAGAGCTACATCGTCAGCGTATGCTCCTGCTTTTACTCCCCCAGAGTTGAGTTTCTTCAATATGTGGCTCATGTTTATTAGCCGGAGTAACGGCGATAAAATTCCGCCCTTGGATGTGCCTCTTTTCACTACTCAGTTCGGATGATCGACTCGTTAGCACAGTACCTATCCACTCCCTGATGCCTCTCTGAATACCTATCGAGTTCAAAGAGCCCAGTATGGATTCGGCGTTCACGGTGTTGAACGCACTTTCTATGTCTGAGAAGGTGGCCATAGAGTATTGTTTTTAGATGTGTGATTTCTCGACGCGACTTACCATTCATGTAGTGCTCTCTCGGTTGATCGACCTTTACGGTATGCATGTTGGGCATCCGATAGGTGATAACCATCTGCCCCTCTTAATTTAATACATGCCTCATAGATGGCTGATTGAGCCACCTGCTGATGCTTTCCTTTTATACTTGTCAAAGGAGTCTATCGTCCACTGTATCTTTTCAATGGTGATGGTGTCTCCTATTGACCCTTGTGCCTGCTTATTTCTCGATCACTTAACTCCTTGGTCCACCATGGTGGAAGCTACTTTAAGAATGATATCTTGCAAGTCTCTTTGAATGCGTTATTTGTTATGTTCGTGAGGTCCTCGAGTTTCTTGTCGAGTGCCCTTGCTGAGGATTGTACCTTTACCCTCCTGTTGCTGACCTTGGAGAGGACAATTTCGCTAAATTTACCCCAGTTTGTTTTCCGTGGTTTACGTCTAGGTACCGGTTTACTGATCGATGGTTATAGCTCAAAAAATATATACCTGTGATCTACAAATTAATGTTGCAAAGACACATTCTAGTTTTCGACCCTACAGTGGCTGTGTTCAACGAGTAAGGTGAGATCTAACATATCCTTTCACCCTTGAAAGACCTCCGTGCTCGGAAATACAAAGGTTGGTATCAGAGATCGGGTACGATAGAATCGGCCCGTTCCAGCATCTTGACACCGGTTCTGGCAGAGCCGGATTGTTATGGGCCATGGATTTTTCACTCGCAGACATTTGAGCACCCTATTATGCGCTCGTCCTGTGAGCGATCACGCTTCAACTTCGGGAGGAATTTGGCTTTGTCGGCAGCGTCTCTAGGGTCAACTTTTCCCCTTAGCTTCATTCCTAGCTAACTTGCTAATTATAAAGCGAGTTCTGTTGGCCGTTGCGCTTTCTCTTCATGATAGCGCTCTTTTTTGATGATAGCGAGTCTAATGTGTCGCTGTTGGAAGAAACTTTGGTGGTGTCCAACTGAGCCACACCTGTTTCAACTTTGACTTGGGGAGTGCTGGTGCTAGCCTCCCCCTCGGATCTCGACGGAGCTCTGGAATTGGAAAACTGGCGTCAGCATTAAAGAGGTCCGGGAAGGCTCCTTCTCCTCCTCAGCCGCGAACCTGGAAGTCAGTGGGCTCCTGACCTGAGGGGAAGGCTATTTAAGACTTGGCCTAGGCCCACCCGACTACCATTAGTCAGCATCCCAGATTGATGCTTAACCGAGGACGTGCTTCCAGCTACCCTCGCTTTGAGAGCACACAATTACGAAAGCTGAGGCAGGCAGACAATTACGAAAGCTGTAGCCGGCTGACGGCTATATAAATATATATATACATATGTGAGATTGGTTTCCTTTTAAAATAAGAAGTCACACTAATTGTAACTTTTATTATAGTATTTTATGATATTTTATAGTAGATAGTTTAGTTTAGTATAAAGTTAATCGTTTACACGTATTTTAGAATAGTTTGTAATAGGTTTTAATCGCGTCGAAATTTATTGTTAATCGTTTAATCTTCTTTTTGGCAGTAGGCTCGCGCGTCTTTTCGTCGTCGTCTCTCGTTGCGAACTCCTTGTTTTTCACCTCGCGTCTTCCCTTCTTCTGCAGTGTGGTGGGGTAGATGGAACGGAGATGCCAGACCCATTCCCACATTTAAATATATATATATATCTATATACATATATGTATATTATGTACCAAATGTTAAAATGTTAAGAAATTTTAAGGGCTAAGATGTTTCGAGTAACCATCAGAATTGGCTATAAAAAAATGAATTAGTTTAGTTTTTTATTTTAGTCAAAACATTGCAACGCAGTGAAGGAGACATTTCTGACCCTTTAAGTAATATTTCTTCTCGATCAGCATCAACAGCCGAGTCTATCTAGCTATGTCCGTCTGTCCGTCCGTTTCTACGCAAACTAGTACCTCAGTTTTGAAGCCATCTGAATGAAAATTTGCCGTTAGTCTTCTTACTATCTCTCACTAGTATATATGTAAGTCGGATCGGATATATCATATAGCTGCCATAGAAATGATCAGAAAAAAAAAATTATAGCTTCACTGTTTGTCATCATATTTTTATCTATGTTAGATATGGCCATTTAATAATATTATAAAATTTCGGGTTTAGTTTTATGAATATCGGAATGATCAGTATATGTAGGGAAAACGTAAAGCTGTCAAAGTAAAACTGTAACTGTAAAGCTGTAAGCATAATATGTATAGGTAAATGTAATGAAAGTTGTTATTACTTTGAGTGTGTTCAGAATCGATATATATA
>JAEIIL010027527.1:0-16002 GCA_018905715.1 Drosophila lini
ATTATTTGCCTAGCTTTAATTTTGCTTTGCCTAATTCCTTATTTATGGTTTTTTGCTTTATTTTTTACTAACATGTGAGGCACCTTTGCAGCCATTGACCTTCATAATTAAATACCTTTTCTCTCTATTTTTTTCAGGTAAGAGATACTCAGAATCTCTTGCGGGCTCACTTCTACCAGACTGGCTAGGTAAGTCAACGTTTTGTTATATTTTTTGTATACCCTTAGCTTATAGTTTTACCCATGATTTATTTTTTGAATTTTCGTGAGAAATCCTATTTTGAATTTTGCCATTTTTTATTCAATTTTCAATATGTGTTGCAAAGCCATTTTTTGTTTTGTGGAAACTCTCTATTTTTTGATTTTGAGAATGCCAACTGTCCCGAAAACCCCAGACATTTTTTCGAAAGCCACAAAAACACAAACAAACTGAAAAAAACGAACCCAAACCAGTCCAAAACTCTCCAAAAACTCCAACTCAAAAAAAAAACATTGAATCTATCCGAATCGAGCTTCTTTGATTTTTGCGTTGATTTTTTGCGTTCGATTGTTGTTGCTGTTGAATGATGTTGCAACATCATGACATCATCATCATCACCTTGATCAATCATCCCCCGTTTGTCTTCATTTCGTGTCAGTCAAAAGGAAGCGTATCCTGCCAGAGTTCGAGAGGTAAAGCATAAAGAAATTTTCAAATTCCAATAAATCTTTGTAAGTTCTGTGTTGTGTGCCTACTACATATATGTACTTTCAACTATACTCCCTAGCCTCTACTGTACATACATACAAACATATCTAAGTCTGTCATAGTTCAGCATGTGCATGCATCCCCAATAGGTGTGTTGTTGGCCAAATAAATTAAGCCACTCTCTGTACATATAATATGGGAAATTATCAGCTCGTAAAATTTGCCCAAAATAATTGCCAATTATTCAGTTTGTCAACTCGATCATACGAACAACCAACACATATGCAGAGAGAGAAAATATTAAGGGAAATGTTTTAACAAAAGTGTTAAATATAAATGAATGTATGTTTTATTAAAGCGTTTTTTATCATAAAAAATAATCAGGAAGCGATTTAATATTATATTTTTATTAATATAAAAAAATATATCAATATCACACTATCGATCAAGAGGGTCCTTATGTTGCCTTTAAAAATAGTTTGATATTTATTAAAATAATAATTTATAAAGTATTTGAAAACTATAAACAAAAAGAAATTGTAAATACATAGTTTCACACTTTATTTAGTTTTATAAAAGTTTTTTTTTTAACATCAGCTTAGGATGTAACTTCAACCCAGAATATTTGCATCAGTTTTTTTCTCAGTGCATGTAACAACCGAAAACACACACAGAGACACACATTTTCCTTTGGATTTTTCGGTGAGCAATTAAAAGCCACCCACCGCCCATCGAGTAGTAGGAAAAGTATCACTTGGCACGCAAAGAAAATCAGCGAGAAAATTGGTGATGGCTGGCTGCGAATTTTACAAAGCGTATCATTTTGTTAGCAGTTTTTCAGCAGGTTGCACTTGACAAGAATCGCCCCGGAGCACGCCAATAGCCATGTGGCACTGTGGTGCAACAACTGCTACAGTGGTAACTCCCCCGCACAGCCAATTAAACACACATTTAATTTACTTCGTTTAGGCCCTCGAATCGCTGTTAATTCCTGTTTTTAGTTATGTTAACCAAACACTCGACAGACAACGGACATTTAAGAGCCACTATATATCCCACATACATATGTGTACATGTGCAAGCTCTGCGATTTTCTATATATATGTAGGTATATATGTTTATGGGCAATTTATACAATCGCATAAATTACCAGGGCAAACATAAACAAAACTTCCTTCCACCGAGAAAGAGTGCCATTTGCCAATCGTAATCAATTCCTGTCCATAAAAAAGGCACAGGGTCTGGAGAGTCCTGTCGCCGACAGTGACAACAACAAGTACGGTTCCAAGTCGGTAGCCGTAGCCGTATCCGTATCCGTAACCGCCCTCGAAGCCACCCAAACCCAACCGAACGACAGCCCATTCCAACGCATAAATATTTATCTGAAATGTTGAAATCTTCAACTGCAGAAAACGTAAAATCCATTAGAAAATTAATAAAGTCTATGGCGGCGAATGTTTTCCTACGAATGCGGTTTTCCACTCTCGCTCTCCCACCACTTCCCATTTCCCTCCGCCCGCCCCTTTGCCTGTTTTCAGGCTCATTTTTTGTCATATAGAGAAAATTTGTGGCTGTTTTTTGAGGGGCAAAAATGTATATTATGCCGACGCTAATAGAATAAAATCCAATCGATTACAATAATGTTCCTTTGTCTGGATAATGTTTCTGGCTGAGTTTCGGCGGGTGAAGTCCTTGGATCTGTTGTTGTCAGCCTTTTAAGGATATAATCCATTAAAACAGTTGAACGCAGATGTCATAGAGGGGATATGGATGTTTTCGTTTATGAAATAAGTGGATATTTGCTTTTAATTGAAATTTATTTATGTAAGAGGAATTCCGCAATGGATTTGTCATTTACAATTCTAAGAAAGATCTGAGAATGGAATGTATTTAGTTATAAAAAGCTGTCAATATGTTTAAATATGGTATAATAAACTCTCCTTGAAAACTATATCTGATCTCTAAAACATCCAAAAACCGATTTAAATCAGATTCTCACCTTCGTACAAAAAATATTCACAGACTTTCAATCGATTATTTTGTAGATTTTCATAAAAGATACATTTTCATTCCCAATAACTAAGCAAATATCCGAGATATGAGCGCGAGATATGTAAATCTCCCCCCATATGTCTGCCGCTTTGATCGTTTTGTTGGCCAGATGTTTGCACACACTTTGGAGTTGGCTTCATTATCATTTCGGGCGGGGTCTATTTATAAAGCGGGAGGGGGGTGGGAGAACATGAACATGAATGGAGCAAATGTCTCGACGAGATCGACGCCTCGGCGTCGGCTTTCCTCACCCCGCTAGCCAGCCCCTAGCATGGCACGCAATTCGAAATAATAACATAATAATGTGCAATAAAGTATCTTAATTTGTTGAATTGTTGATAAACTTTGGCGCCACTTTGCGGATAAACATGAAACAAAGCAATTGGTAAATGTTACTCATACCCCCGATGAACTGTTCCATTTGTTCCGTACACGTAATTCCGAATTGGCCAAGACGAAGATATTGGGCAGGTTAGAAAATACTTAAGAAATTGTTGTTGCACTTTGCACTGCAAACGACAAAATCTGAAAAGTTTTCACCTGCATTTCCGGTATTTCGATCTTTGTTTCAACTTTGTCCAATGGAAAATACACTGTTAAACATGGGATTACTTAGTGATTATTAAACTGGTTTAAATTTGTTATGATTTAGATGGTTTATTTATAGGTTTTGATAAATAAGTTGGTAAAACTACAAGGTTGTGCCTTAAAATTGGCTTAAAACTTTGCAGAAATGTAATTGAATTCTTATTTTCTCTCATCTAAAATGTAGGTCTTGCCGGGCTGTGTTATGCGTCCGCTTGACTTCTGACATCGGCAGGTAAACACTCACTCACACAGGTAGGGAGACATTCCGACGACTGCAACAAGTTGAATTATCTGCAAGTGCCCCCCACACACTCGCTCACATGTACTTGAGTGCACTTCCTACACTATCTCTGGTCGTTGGCCGTGTCCTCTTAATTGCCCCTGCGAGAGAGACTTGGCAAATTAGTTAATTGGCGGCCAGTTTACTTTGAACTGGCTGCTCCACGACCTCCACGCTGGCCACTGGTCGACAATGTATCTCGCAGATGCAAAGATACATGCATGGTGAAGGTATCGCTTTAAGTATTCCCTGCTTTGAGATATCTTTCCATTATTAAATGCGTAATTCAAGATTAGAATTTGAGTATTTCAGAGGTACATATTTTTGCTATTAATTTTATTTTTTATTTATTTCTTATTTCTATATGAGTCACTATAACTATGAAGCAACTCTTTAAGCTCCACTCGCGGGCGAAGATCGAATCTCTTTGGGTCAAATACGAAGCCTTTGTTTCTTTTATTTCTGTCTTGAATCGACCTTTGAAAATGCCGCATTCTACCCATAATAATAGCACTTAATATACTTGTTTATATAGGTATTTATGTAGGTTTATATGTATGTATACCTTTTCGTACACCGGTTATTTCTATATTCTTTGCTTTGTTTTTTTCTTGTATCTTTTATTCGGCAGTAATTACTGGTTATTATTAAATAAGCTTTTAAAAGTTCAAGATACTCTAACAAAACAGAAAACGCAGCTACAAAAGTATTTTTTAAAATGATATTTATATTTTAAATAATATTTCAAAGAAAAGACTGACCTTTTAAAAAGCTTAAAAACCATATTCCTGAGTCATAAAAGTTAAAACGAACATATAAATTTCCATAGAGCATCCCAGACTCCACTGACTCCCACTTATGCTGATTAAATATTAATATTTTAGGTATTCATTGTCGTTGGCTTTCAGATTAATGATTAATAGTCGTCGAATTTGAATATCAATTTCTGGCATTAGCAACGGAATTAATATTAGTATGCCGGCCGTCTGCCACTCGATTCGCACGCAATTAAAACACTTGCCCGTCAGGTGAAAACACCAACAACATCTACAGAAAGAACAAACAATGCCAGTGGCTTTTATCGATTTTTGGTGGCCATTAGATTTCGCACAGTTACCCATATTTTCCGCCATTTGGGAAACTCCCCCGTTAAATGGGGGAAACTGTGAAGGGCCATCCTCCCCGAGCCTGAGGCAATGTGGCAGATATTTTTCTTGTTCTTTTGCCAGCTTAGCAGATGAATGCGTATAATTTTCGGTGTGATTTATGCCCGTTGACCCCGCTTTGGGCCACCTTAGTGGCACACATGGCCAGGACCGCCCTCCCCCTCAGATTTGTTATGGCTGCCAGCGAGGGAAGTACTGTACTGATGCTGGTGCTCCAGCTCCTGGATTCTGGATACTGGATACTGGATTGTAGCTCCTGGCTCCTGGCTTTATCGCTGCGAATGCTAAACGCAGGCCATCCATTCCGGGTTCGGATCCAGGGGCGGGCTTTATTACATTAGGCGTTCGTAAAGTAAAAATTGTGCCACTTTCTCAAAAACACGCACAGCACAATAAGTGGGTGTGTATGCCGGTGCTGCCAGTGCCACTGCCCTTATCCTTCGTCCTTTCAACCTGCTGCGGCAAAGTGCCGAAAAAAAAGGGCAGCCGGAAAATGGGGATATCGGGGGGCGGGTAAATGTACCCAAATGTGCTTGGCTCTACGCTTTTGTTGGGCCCCACTGCTCTTTTGCTTACATAATCAGTCATGTTATCCTTGTTTCGCCTTGGCCCACACACACAAACACATTAGGATACACAACAATGCGACAGAGACATAGAACAAAAATTATTTATTTATGTCGCCGGCCTCGGGCAGATATCTTTTTTATATTTCCATTGCGTGCGGCTTCCGGGGGTTGGTTTTGGGTTTTTAAAAATCGGTCAACCAATATGCAGATACTGCGTAGGAATGCGGATTTGATAAGCAGGTCTTTAACCTTTAAAGGGAATCCTTAAATGTTCTTTAGAAATTCTGAATTTTTGGGTTTTTGAACATCCCTTCTGGGAGTGTCATGTTTGGGGGATAACTCCCCCATTAATATGTTATTTAGGGGATGACAACCATTATTAGTATTTTCATATAGCTATCCTTCTTTATCCTTAGTGATTTAAATTTTTAAGTTTTTAAAATATGTGTTCACATACTTTAGGAAATATTTCCCCTATTAAAACAATATGAACTAAATCTATAAAATTGAAGAGATATTGATAAGGATCCCTTAAAATATATTCACGGAAAAAGTCAGACTTTTTCAGATGATAATCTCAATAAAAAACATTTAAAAAATATATATAACTTAAAAATATATAATATCCTAGTGTTTATTGTTTTAAATGCTCTATTTCCGGTGATTTTCCGCAGTTTTTCCTTTAACTCTCACGCATCTGTGCCGTGTGCTCTCTCGCATTTCCATTTCCACAGCTTTTCCCCTGCGTTTTCGGTGAATTCCTTGTGCCATTGATAAATGGCTTTCTGCTCGGAGTTTGTTGATTTTATTGCTCTCCAGGCTTTCGGGGGTTCTCGGCCTGCTCCCGGTTTTCTGGCTCTCGCGCTTTTGGCCGTTTGTCCTTTTCGCATTCGCCGTCGGCGAAATTTCTGTTTGTTTCCACTTGCCTTGCGCCGGCTTTCTCCTCGAGTTCCTTTTTTTCTGCTTGCTCAACGGAATCTGGGCTATTTATTCACCCAATTTCTATTTTTCTCTTTTTTTTTCTTTTGCCACATTTATCATTGTGCCTTCAGCTGCACACTCACACACACACACGGCCACAATCACGCACAGTGGGTTCCACCCACCAACAGAGTACACTTGCAGAAATCCCCAGGTTAATACCCGGCGACCTTCTTTCGGGCTCTTTACATTTCCCAAAAAAGTCGCGGGACTATAATCAAGCATAGTTTATTAATCATAATTGCCATTATTGTCTTTTGTGTCATAGCCAAATGGGTGAAACCCCCAAGAGACCGAGGTGCGGCCGATATTTATTTTCTAGTATTCCAACAGCGGGATCTTGGAGAGGAGGAGATCTTCGGTGGGAACCAACAAATTCCCTAACACACCTTAGAAAATAACACATTTATTTTTCGAGAGTCTTTCATTTAAATAAATTTAGAAATTAACAATATTTAGCAGATACAAAATATATTTCAATTAGAATGAGAAATATATAAGGTAAATTATATTTTTTATAAAAACTAGCCTTCACTCTTAGATCTTTTTTAAATAGCTTAATATACCTAAAACTTTGAAATGTATTTTATAAATAAATGCTCAAGTTGTATAATATATATAATTTAGACAATGTCAAACACCAAATTCCTTTGTCTTGTTTAATATTCCCAATTCGAGATACAAAAAATATTTCTTAGAAAATGACAATTAACTATAAAAAATATTTGTTTATAAACATTTTGATAAGTTATCGCCAACGATCTGTGACAGTTCCTAAATCTTTATAAACTATATAAACTCATTGCGAATGCTTCGTGTGTTTCCACCTCACCGAACTCATAAATAAACTCACAGCGTCGGCGGATTTGTGCGATTTTTGTGTTGATATTTTTCTTTTGCTTTTGTCATACGCATGTTTAACCCCACACCTTCCCCTTAACCCGCTTAGCCCCCTCTCGGGCCACCACGTTTCGAAGCGCGCTGATGATGACGCTGTCGTGCGTGTTGGAAACCCAAAAACAAAAATAGCGTCGAAGGCTTGGCCGTCGGACACACACTTTCAAACATACTAATATAATTTTTGGGTTTCTTTTCTGGATGAAGAGAAAAGGGGGAATAAAGGGGAGATATCGGTTAACCCATTAACTGCCAGTGGTTGAAAATTAAGCAGAGATGTTGGACATTTAGAATAGGAATTAAATGGTAAAAAAACGGAATTAGAGATTATATGCAGCATAATAATTAGGTTAGTAATGTATTAATAAAAGAGTTTTAAATGAAATTTATAGTAATATAGCTTAAGGTTAAGCATGGTTATCATTTAAAGTAATATTTCCGATTTAATTTGCATGAAATTTTAAAAATCTTTAAAAAAAAAGAGAAACTTAAATAAATTCCTATTTCACATACTACAAATTTTCCTCGAATTTTGTTCAGTGCATTTTAGAGGCACTTAAAGGGTTAATCCTGGCTCTCCAGTCGTCTAGCAGTGCCATCTGTCGGACATCGGCGGCACTAAGAAAGGGCAAAAGGCAACCGAAAAAAGGTGTTTGAGCGACAGAGCTTTTGGGCTGAAAGCCAAGCTGACGGGATCGCTGTTTTAACACTAAGCTACAAGATTTGAGTCCAATTTTGATGCAACATCCCCTCGAAGGCGAATTAAAATGCATTGCATGCACTCACGCGTGGGTGGAAAAACACTCGTTTTGATGAGGTGTCGACTGTGATTTAAACAACAACTGGCAGTCAAAAACTGAATTTCAATTGCCGATTATATAATTGAGTATCCTCCTCATTCCAACGCCGTCGCCCCTTTTGGGGATGCAGAGCCTATTCCCCGTGGAATGACCCATATTCGAATTTGAATTCCAAAACTCAGCCGATAATGATGGAGTGTGAGTGGCGAGTGAGAGTGCTTTATGGCGGTCGTAAAAGCACTCAAGTTGCTGCCAGCCGCCGCCGCTCTCTGCATTTATCTCTTTCGCTCCTGGTTCTTGAGTCGTTTTCACCGCGAAACGGCGCACATAAATAAATCGATGAGCACTCGAGCCGCTTCGCGTCGTATACTTAATTCTTAATTTTATTGATTTGTTTGGTGCCTTTATTTGTTTATTAAAGCGCGTTTATGGTGGCATTAGTTTCAAAAGTTAATAAAGCACTTTTTTGGGGCACTCGCTTGCTCTCGCCTAATTTACCGCAATAAATTCGGCCGCTGAGTAATTTCTGTAGTTTTTATTGTTATTTTTGCGGAACATGCGCAAAAACCAAAAGGAAGAAGACGATGAAGCAGCAGCCGCGTCGCGTGTGTGTAAAATTAAACTTATTTATTGTATTTAAAAGGCTGCAGTTTAAAACTTTGAAAACATGTGAGAAGCGAGAACGAAAAGCAAAACAATTCGCACATAAATTGCTCAAAATAAGACGTGCCTAATACTTTTTATGGCTGTTTTCAAAACAAAGCAAATGATTAATGAGTTATTGGCACACTGATAAAAATTCCACGGGCACTGAGGTGAAGTTAATTTGCACATTTTTTATGTTAAAAACAAAATCGAAACCAGTTTAATTTCGACCGCTAATTTAGCTGTAAAGTGCCGCCGAACAATATTTAAAAACATTTATTAAGCCCTGCGCGCGCGATAGAGAGAGCGAGCAGCAGACAATTTCCCCTCCACACACACACATGAAGCACCTACTCAACGGCTGCTAGCAGCCTGATTTATTTCCCATAAGTCAAAGCAGGCGAGCACATAAACGCGCCGCGCCAGAGCGAGAGCGAACGAGGCGAGCGAGAGAGAACGGGGCTGGGCAGTTCAGTTATTTGTCTTGCGGCACCGCCATTATTCATTCGGGTCTCTCGCTCGCGCTCTCTGGTTCATTCATTCTGCACTGCACGGCGCTCTCTTCGAGTGTAGTTGTGTGCGCTCTCGCTCTCTCACTGTGATTTTAATGGCCGCTCTGAAGTGTTTATCGTTGGCACACAATATTCGCAAAGTGGCATTTCTTATGGTCCCTCTCTCGCTCTTGCTCTTCCTAATGTCGCCCGCCCCCTTTTTGGCTCGCTCTCTCTGGCTTGCACTCTTTCTCTCCCCGGTCGGTTTCCCAGTGTTTTCCTGTTGCACTTGGCGTTTTCTTTTCTTTTGCCGCTTTGGCATTTCTTCTTGGCAGCAGCTGAAAAACCGCGCCATTCGCTTCCTCTTTCCACTCGCGTTTCTTGGCAAAAAGAGTTGTTTTAAAAATTGTTTACGACCGCATTGCTGACGCTGTTCATTTTCCCCTTGGAAAAACTCAAACTCACTTCCATCTTTCTGTCCTCTGCTTCTTCGTCCAGCTTCTTCTCCTCGCTGTGCCTGATTAATAGTTTTATTTATTTTTAGCGCTCATCTTCCAAGTCCAAAGTCGTTTTTGTCGTCGCCAACTTAAATTTATGAGTCTTTATTAAAACGCCGTATTTCTCTTGTTCCCCTTATTTATTTTATCTCCGTTTTATCCTCTCTCTCTTTTTATCGCTTGTTTTTATTTTATCAGTTAAACCAAATTTTGTTTTTATCAAATTTCTGTCACATTTTGCTGATTTATCGGTCTTCTTAATTTATTGTTCGATGTTTTTCCAAAGACCTTAATGAAGTGGAGGAAAACTATAAATAAAAATATCATTCACGGGTCTGCCAGAAGTGTTAATTGGTTCTGGAGGGAAATATTTATGGATTTTAGGCGCGATCGATGGACTTGCGGCGAGCAAATTATAAAGCGATCAGTTTTTATGGTCTCCATCATCATAATAAAATTGGTAGATATTCCCAATAATATTTTTTTTTAGAGATTTTAGCTTTAAATTCAAATTACTTTGTATTAATAATATGAATTTAATTCAAAACTTGTCAAATTTAAAAACTTTTTATTATAATTGGTTATAGTTTTATGAACAATATATGTATTGGAATAGTTGGAAGTCATTATTATTGGTTGTTTAAAAAAATTAAAAAAAAAAAACCCAAAGTATAGATAGAAGAAAAACCCTCTTCCTCCTCTCCACTTGATCTTTGCTCACATTACATTGTTTGGTCTTATATTTAGTATTCTTTGATGCTTGAAACCCACTTCTTTATCTTCCAAATGTAGCTGTTGACAAACTTTGGGCTCCCCAAAAAAATCTACAAAAAAATAAAAGAAACAGAAAAGACACGACCACGACTGCCGCAGCTGACCCCGCCTGACCCCCTTTTTCGGCCCCAAACATGTGAGAACCCCAACTGAAGCTCCGGCTCCATCTTCAGCCCCGACTCCAGCTGGGCATCCGATCGTGTGGAGCCGTGTCCTCGAAGAGATCATGACAAGATTTTCGTGCCCGGGCAGGAGGATGAGAAATGTGGCGCGGGACACGATATTTCTCGGTGGATTTCGTCGGGAAATCGTTGTAAATTCTCAGGCGGCACGAATTCGAACTCGACCGTATCCCAAAATCCCGAAATAACAATCGTTAGAGTTATCCTTGACTTATGCATTGTCTTTTGGTTTTGGTAATTTGGTTTTTTCTCAGCCAGGGAACCGTTTTTTAACATTCAACGTCTGAGCAACATATGAGAAGCATTAAAAAAATATTTTAGGTATGTCTTTCGGTCATTAACTTTTTAACGCCGTCAAGGACGGATCTATATCCCGAATATTTCACTGTATAGCGTATACTGTATTCTCCTTAGCCTTGAATCGGCTGGAAATGTGTGCAATTTTTTTACGAGGCCATAAAAAGTGCAATGTTAAGTGTCGGCCTCGTAAACAAAACGCGCGACGTACAACGGAGGCAGCGCTGCTAATTTGGCCTTCCGCTGAAAATTCAGGATGCAGGATGCTGCGAGGCGGCAGACAGGCCAACGGACGCGGCCAGGACACACGCTGTCCCACGACCTTTGGCCTCCCGTTCTCTGCCATTTAGGTAGATGGACCAGTGCATTTGGCAGTTTTTTATGAGCCCACCGGCAGTTGGCAGCCATGAAGAAAAAGAACAACAAAAAATATATACCTAACAAGAAAAGTCAAAAAGTAGATAGCAGCAGGTAAATGCGGCAAACTGAATTCACAGAAACAGGCCTTCGTCCGATGAGTTGAGAAAAAGTCACGGGGGAGGTTCAGTCCTTAAAGTCAGCGGAAGTCCTTAGAGGTCTTAGAGAATTATGGTAAATAATATAATTAATTATTAAAAGTACTCTTTAAAATTAACTGAAATTAGTATATAAACCAACCATCTTCCGCCTTTTTCCCCGATACTTTTAGAGCTCCTGAAACCCACAGAAAAGTAAAAATAAAAATAACACCAGAACAAGATCTGGCGACCGAAGAACGAACAACTTGAGGCTTAGCGTAAAAAAATAGCAAATTAACTAAGGCGCAATTCGAGTGGAACTCTTATCAGATTTCTAATTAATTTAATTCTGCCTCGTCCGCCCAACGACTGACTCCCTGAAACCTGAGTCGACAAAAATGTGTCCCGGCTCCTCCTCAGGTGAAGGGGAAAATCGAGGGAAAGGCGGAGGGAAAACCCGGGATGAGGGACAACGAACGGCTGACTTCCTGACTCTTGTCAAAGTTTGCTGATTAAATCAGTCATAGAAAACCGAGGGAGAGACACACGGCGACAAATGAAAAGACCAAATCAAATATTTGCCTTGGCCAGGACGGCAGACCGGCCATTTAACCGTTAGTTTTGTGGCAGTATTATGCAAAAAAAAAGAAACAACAAAAAAGAAGAAAAAAAAGAGGGAAAGGGGACCACCAAAGGGGAAAGAGCCAGGCCAAAACCAAACACGAAACAGTTAAGAGGGACGTACAAGGAAAAAGCCATCGTCATCGGCAATTCAAACATATGCACGCCTCGGCCCGCAGTCGACGGCTCTGCCGGCTGCTTAGTTAGCCTCATTTAGAAAACGTTTGTTATGCAATGCCAACATTTGTATTCGAAAATGTTTTTTATTCAGTTGTTGACTTTTTTTCCGTTCGCTGGCGCGGCCTAAATGGCCGACTGGGGTCTTTTGGGCCTGAGAACAACGTCGGAGGAGATGGCCAAAACGATGGCGACATGGCTTTGTGCCGACTTCAGCTGTTTTTTCCTCGCTTTCTTGGTTTCTTGGTCTTTTCCCGACCCCCGACCCCCTCCCCCACCACCACCTTCTCCCTTTTCCCAACCCGCGCTCGAGTTTGAATTTTAAATGCAATCATTTCCTTTGCCGCAGTCGGCGGTAACCCGTGGAGTAAGGACTTCGTGATTTTCGCCATGATTGTTTAAAATGTTAAGCGGGCCAACACTAACGAAGTGCCGCACAATAAAGCCCCATGCAAATTCGCTCAGTGTACGATATGATTTCAATCGCTGCACGCCCGCAGAATTTCCACCAAAAAATTCGAAAACAAAAGTTTCGTTTGATTTATGCGTCGAGCGATTTATAAAGATGTCGACTGTAAGTCTTTTATTTTTTTGGCTCCTCTGATACATCTCCATATACTTGGGAATACAAGTATATATGTGTATGTAGGTATTTTTTGAGGTTTCACGTTCTCGGGAGTCTACCTGGAACATACCTCCATCAGCTAAGTAAGATACAAATTTCAAGTTTTTCTTACGTTTGTGTTTTTTTTGTTTCGTGTCCGCCGGTTGCTGTCAACCCAATTCAAATTGTGTACAAAATCGTGAGTCGCATAATTAAAATTTATTTCTTATAATCATGGCAGGAATCCGGCAATTGAGTTGTCCGCTTAATGTGTGAGTATCGTTTTAATAGAGCGAGAAATTACAAAAGATTTAAAGTAGTAGCAATTATCAGGCAGTAAAAATGTAATTTAATATTATATACAGTAAGCTAAAGTAAAAGTACCTTGTTTCAGCAACAAATTCAACTTGGAAACACAAAAGAAAATAATAATTTAAATCATTCGTATTACAATGTATTCTTTAGTGTTCTCCAAATAATACCCCTAGAAACCCCTTACTTTCTGTAATGAGTAAATACCTAGTTTAAATTAATTATTGTTTATTCAAACCAAACTGAGTTTGATTAGCACTTGGCGCACAACAACTGCTAGTCATAACAAATCAGTGTAATGATCGATCCGAAGGCAATCGGAGCAGTTTTAGAGCCTATTTATAGACAACCTATCGATCAGCAGCCAGCACAAAAATCATGGCGCCAGTTGGCTGGCTGGAAAATCGGGTGAAACACGGAGGGAAAAGCGGCCAATCTGTCGCAGCCACTCGGCGTAGTCGAAGTCGAAGTCAAGTGGTCAGGGCCGCTGCCATTTTCGGTGGCAATGCGAAAAACTTTACAATGGCAATTAAAAGTAATTACCAAAGCCATTAACGCAGCAGCAACAGCAGCAGCACCACCAACTGCAAAGATACCAAAAACGGAAAAAGCCGGCTAAAAAACTAAAGAAAAGAGCTGTGCACGTAATTTATTTGTCATCAATCGGCTGGCAATAAGTCAGACAATCACAAAAATGCTGTCAACATTAAGACATGTGAATACGAATACGAATACATTTTTTCTTCCTTTTTTCTGCTTTTTTAAACAACGTTACGTTGCTGCAGTTGCTGCTGCTGCTGCTGCTGCTGCTGAGACGATGGCGACAACGTCGTCGGCATTTCAAGATTTATGGGCGTGTAACCTGTTTCTTTAATTGCACATTTGCAGCCCGAGAGACAACAGGAGAAAAAAAAAACAAAAACGAAAAAAAAACGTGAAAAATGAATTAAATAAAACTGCATACAAAGGCAAACGAAACGATTTGAAAATGAACTGAAAACGGTAGCAAAAACACTCTGAAAGCCAACAAACAAAAGCAGCAGTAGTCACAAAAAGCACTGATTTAATTCGCCTTTTTTAACGTCCGTTCCTGTGATGTTGAGGTTGATGTTGATGTTGATGTCGATGTTGCTGCCGTGCATTTTGATGTTGCTGCCGAGTGCCTCACTCCATACATTGCCGTTGTCGCTTGGCTGCACTGCATCAAATCCGGGGACCGGAGGCTGCAGCGTCAATGCAAAGAGAAAAAGGTCGCCATTCGTCAAGCGTCTCTCCGATTCGTCGCCATTTTTGGGCCACAAGCTTTTCCTTTTTTTGCCACATGGCGGCTGCAGCTGCACCATCGTTAGCGAATCTCCAAATACGTGAAGGCAATCCATCATTAAATTCAATTACATTCAGCCGTTTAGGTAATTTCGACTTGAAAATGTAGTTAGCAAAGTATTTTTTTAATTAAATTAAGCTTAGACGAGGCAGTACATTTTAAAAAAATATAGTTGTATTCAAACTGGTAAATAATAAATTGTGTTTATTTAAATTCTTAATTTATTAAAGGCCTTTTTAGAAAATCCAATGAAAGACATATTTCAGCTAATTTTATAATTCCTTTTCCTTGGAAAAAGGACTAGGAAAACTCAATGAAAACTTGCCGACGAACAACATCCCAATAACAGTTTCGAGTTTCATGTTTTTGTCGAATTAAAATTTGCTACAAGGCACGTCTCACGCCAAAGTTTTGGTGCTGCCGCTGATCCTGGGCACACACACACAGGGACCAGAACCAGAACCAGGACAAGGACCCTACCCCACCCCTGAAATCCTGCAATCCTGCACTCCTTTTGCCGGCTTGCTTAGTTATTCATGTACATTTGTATCCTGCGCATAAAATTGCGGCTGCGGCTGCTGTGCGGAAAGGCAGCAGACAAATAGTAATGAAAACTCAGCTCTCTTCTTTCTCGGCTCCTGCCAGGACACTATTTCTTGTGCTCGTATCTCCCCATTGTTGCAAACGGCAGCGGCAGCATTTCGACATAATGTAAACTAATTAAAATTCAAAAGCCATAAACAGATTTTGCCAATAAAACTTTGCTGGCTAAATATTTTTTGCACACACACACTGGAGAGGGGGAAAAGGAAGGGTTCAAAACAAAGGAAACTTCAGAGCGAACAGGATTTTTGACTTCAACTTGGCTGTGCTTGCTTTTTGCATTTTCTTTACTTGCCTTCGCCGCCTTGAGGCAGAAATCTCGGGTTAAAGGCAGCCTTAAAGTTTTAGCATTGTGTTTTCTTGTAGCTGCGAAGATGTATAGATACGACTGCAGATAGATGTATATATCCCTACTATATATACAGAGAGATATAGATATGTGTGCTGTGTGCAGCTCGAAGTCGAGTGCAGGAAGTGAAACGTAGGAAGTGTGGCCAACAACATTTTATACTCGAGCGCATAATATTCATATGCAGGCCATAAAAAACTTTGGCAGCTCAACGAGAGATCTTCTTCCGACGTACCGACATCCCGACAACCCCCTCTAGGATTTCACCGCCCCCCTAGGGAGACGTGGGACAGTGGGCTTTAAGTTGCAGAAAACTTTGTGTATTTAAGAAAGGCTTTAAGGGGGTTGATGAAGAAATAGTGTTATTATTTAGGAGATCTTGAAATATAAATTGATTTAGGGAATATAATATATATAATAATGGTAACATTTATGTAAAACTAGAGGACCCGGCGAACTTTGTCTCGCCCCAATTTCAAGACTTCATACAACCCCAGAGTAATTATAGAACACGGGTAATTTAAATTTGTTGTGAAATTTTTTTGACTCAAATCAGTGGAGAGCAATGTGATAAACAATATTTTTTGTTTTGTTATCCGGTGCAAAAAT
>JAEIIL010027529.1:1633-14143 GCA_018905715.1 Drosophila lini
GATGAATTGTTGATGAATTGTTGATGAAAAGGCCTATTGATGAAATGTGGTACTGCAGGGATAATCCTCTTGAAGTCTGAGTGCAGCATGCAATGTATCCACGAGAATAAATTGAATAAGTTAGAGTATGTGTGGTGGTACATTTTAAAATT
This sequence comes from Drosophila lini, assembly GCA_018905715.1. NCBI lineage: Eukaryota > Metazoa > Arthropoda > Insecta > Diptera > Drosophilidae > Drosophila > Drosophila lini. The sequence continues at coordinate 1,786 of JAEIIL010027529.1, forward strand.
ATTTTTTTAGTTAGTAAACAACAATCGGAGGAAATATAATAATAATAATAAGAGTGGACTCTACAATTTTTTTGTTTCCTTTGTGATTTCTCTCAATTGTAATCGAAAGACAAAAATAAGAAAATACATTAGACTGCTCGACTGAACCCAGGGTTAGATTGAAACTTTGGAATCTTTTGGGTTCCTTGTGAATCTGCTCAATTGTTATCAGAGGAAAAAAATAACATATTCTAAATGTATTTGAATTTTAATTAATAGATTAAATTAATTCGGGCGTTATATTTGGGTTGGCTTATCAATTCCAAAAATAGGTTTCTTTTTAAATAGAGCGCTCGTGATGTTGGTGATATTAAAAAATACTTGTACATACATGCATATATATGTATGTACCCGAGTGCACCGGAAAAAACCAAACAAATTTTTAAAGTAAAGTTAATATAATATATAGTAATTATACCATAACATCGATGACCATTTTTTCTAGTGTATATACTTTATGTAGACTTAAATTTTTAGTAAATACGCACCTTGGCAACCACGTTCAAATGTGTGTATATAAGATCACTGTGTCGTAATTTTTATAATAGCTCTTATCAATCTCTACGGAAGCCGGATGCCATGCCTCTTCGAAAGTCATCGAATGATTCCGGCAATCAGTTCATCAGAGACTTTCACCTTCAGCGGTCGTATACGCTCTCCTGATTGGGATTGGGATTCGGATCGTCGAGAAGGCATACGTATCCGGACCAAAGGTCCTCCGCGAAGGATCCTTGCCACAGAGTTCAGGCACCTTTAGCGGTCTTTCACACTCACTGATTAGCATTCGGTTTGTCTATTAGGCATACATATCCGGACTGAAGGTCCTCCGCCATAGACTCCAGGCAGTCAACGTCCAAAGTTACAAACTTGAGCATGCTGATACCTGGTTGCGGAGGACTTTCGGTCCGGATAGGTACGCCTCCTGGACGATCCGAATCCCAATAAGTAGAGTGTGCAAAACCGATAAAGGTGCCTGGACTCTGTGGCATTAATCCTTGGCTGAGGACTTTCGGCCCGGCTAGGTAAGCCTACTGGTTGATCCAATTCCCTTATCGCTGGGATAGTTTCTGCTTTCATCATCATCCCAGAGCCAGAAACAAGCTGACAATGAAACCAAAGTGCTGCTGGGCAACATAGAAAGCCAACTGAAGGGGACAGCCCAACCCGGAAGGAAATCTGCTTGCGGTACTGAGCAGGCTACTTGCTGTGAAGGAAAATCAACTTGAGGAAATATTGAATACAATGTTCAGGAATCAAGTACCAGTTATTTCTAGAATTAATGCAAGAGATTTCCCTGTAATCACTTTATAAATTTGACAATTGGACAATAAGACTATGTATTAGTACAGTTTAAATAAAGTTAATTTTTAATATGTAATAACATCTATAATTTACTGAAAAAAAAAGTCTTAATGGCTATATTAATATATTTTATTTATTTAACAAGGTTTCTCTTGGCCTGTAGTGTACTATGGATTGAAAGTACTATGGATTGAAATTATTAATCCTGGAAGATAACCGATTTTATATTGGCCAAAAGTAGCACAGCAGAAAATAACTTGGAATTTGGGACTCTGAATTTAACCATTTAACATAATAAAAAAATTAAATATTAACTTAAAGTACTCTTCGTATAAAAATCACTTGGTTTTAGTTTGTATAAAAGCCTTACTGTAAAGGTCCAATGAAGCGGCTGCTAGAAACCCAATATTTTTCACCAACCCAAAAGCAATCAAAAAAAGTGCCATCTTCAATACTTTGCAATTTTGAATTCGGGTTTATTAAGTATTTGACATTAGCTGGTACCTTAGGGTAGTCTAGTTACATAATTCTATTATTTAGGTGTTGCCATCTTCAAAAGTATGCCTTTAAACTATAATTCTCTCCTCAGAGGCATCTGATTCCGATGAGAAAAACAAAATAATCAAAGGAGAGAGCGCCACGCTTGCTGCTGTGAAACAGGTTAAACTTAAAAACTAGGAGCGACTTTCTATCGCTTGTGACTTAAGACTGAACGGTGTATCTATAAGATTTATGCTGCCTAAATTCCCGGATTAATGGCGCTTCTGGTTCTGGTTCTGTATAAAATATGATATTCACGGGGGTGATGATCAGCGACGTAACTTATGTACAATTAACAAACTTAGGCTTTACAATCATATATCATCAAATATATTTATATATAATATATCCAGACCCATATATATATATACATATGGTTGAATGCATTTTATCTTATAAAAATACGCGCTTTTTTAAAAATCTTTATATATAGAGCTCTGAGTGATATAACATGATCATACGGCTACGGACTACGTACGGTATACGATATAATCGATATAAATATATATATATACTATATATGAAGTACATATATATGTATATCGTGTATATGTAAAACAACGCGCTGTAAGACTTGAGTTAGTTATACAATTGTATTATGGATCCTTAAATCCATACTAGGCAACGATTGTGTTTCGATTTCTGGTGCTAACAAAATACTTCAGTATCTCCATATATATCTTTTATATATACGTATATATCCCTTATGGCTAAGCACTAGTTTACACCCATTATAAAAGTGTGTGTATGCTATGTGTGTTTCTGTCGGTGATAACTTTCGTTTCGCTTCGGCTTTAAAACAATTCAAGAAGTCCTCGCACTATAAGAACGGCGACTTGTTGGTCTTGTGCGATCTGGCCCTGCCGGGATTAACTTTGCATTTCAGTTGAGCGATGAGGTCGGAGATTTTTAGAGCCGGGCCCACCTTCATGCCCAGCAGCGGCATTATGTCGTCCTTGGTCAGCTGCAGCAGTCGCTTCCCATCGATCTTGTTCCGACTGAATGTGTCGCAGTGAGCGGTGCAATCGTTGACGCGCAGGAACTGCGACACATCGTACACGTTCCACGAGTCCGGCATCAGCTCCAAGTGCGCCTCACTCGTATCGATGTCGGCCAGGCGCGGAATGTACTTGTTATTCGACGCCGAGGAGTTCTACAGGGGAAGAACATATGTATACCAATAAGTTTTTAAAAGAGTTCTTAGTGTGTTAAGTGGGGTTAAGACTGGGTGATGTCGGATGTGGGTATGTGGCATGAGGATGGGCGACGTTTGTTGCAAGTACCAAAAATAACAGTGCGTAAAAATAATATTATATACAAGTTGGCGTTGTTGGCAATGTACAATTTCGGTTATATACATTTATGCAATTGTGTAACGGAGCCATGGCACAGTGGTTTTTAGGGTTGTTATGTTAAGCTGTTTAGGTTCATAAATAAAGAGCTATCTACACTGGGTTATACTGGTTAGGGAAAATTTCAATATCAAAAATGTCCTATCGCATTTAACGTAAACAAAAAAGAAAACTAATTTTAGGCAACCAAAATGTGTATACCCTTAAAGAAATGTATTCCAGGCATGGCTAGAAAGACGCGCCAGTTGATGCTTATCAAGAATGTATTTATGATTTACAGTTTATAAAAATCCAAGCAGTAATTTAAATATAAGCACCCAATTTCTTAATTTGAATGTAGAACCAACTGCAGATCCTTTCAAAACTACTGTGCCGATGGCCTACCGATTTAGTTGCATGAGCTGAACTTCAGGCGGGCTGGTTGGCAGGCGGTCAGGCGGGCTAACTGGATGATGACTCTACGCACTATTATTCCGCTAAGTACTCACCGCAATGTAGCTAGTGGCTTTGCGGCCCACAGTTGGTGGCGCCGGAGATTTAGTAGTGGAAGATTTCTTTACCATTTTGTTGCTGTTGCCTGTGGCGGCGGCAGTTACCATCGAAGAGGAGGCACCGCTTCCGCTGCCCGATGTTCCGATGATCTGATCACTTGATGACTGGGTGGTGGACTGCTCAGACATGTGGCTAGTGCTACCGTCGCCATCGCCATCTGCGTCAGCATCGGCCTCCGCATCGGCATCCTCGTCCTCGCCCTCCTCCTCGGGCTGATTGTTCTCGTAGAAGGCAGCATTGTGATGCTCTGGCTTCAGCTCCAGCTTGATGCTCAGCTTAGGCAAGTGCGGCGTGGATTTCAGAGCGATTGTACGCGGTTTAACTGAAATGGGAATCTGAGTTGAAGGAAGCCTCTTTCGGAAGCCTTGGCAACTCACCGGTTGGCGTGCTGTTGTCACTCGGAGTCTTGCCGCCGGTCGTTGCTTTCTTAGTCTTTCGCTTTCGCTGTACCTTGGCCTTGGGCGCCGGCTTTGGGGGCTGCTGTTGGGTTACCCGCGGCGGCCCCTCCAGCTTGTGCCCCACCAAAACGCACCAACCCACAGGATATATGTCGGCAGACTCACAGTCCAGCCACTGGTCGTACTCGTCCGTCCATCCGTCAAAGTGTACCTTGAGCAGGCGACCCACAACCCGCGCCACCGTTGCCACGCAGACGAGCCGGGGGTCCATCAGGTCCGCACATTCCAGACTCATGCCCGTCTCAAAGCCATGATCGGGAACAACCCTATGGAATAGATGCTGACCGGCGGCCACAGCTCCCGTGTCGCGCAGGTAACCCTCCCATGTGAACGTCCGCGAGTCGTAGCCATTCGGTGGGGTCACAGCAATGTTGTTGGCTGTGCAGAAGCCAGCAGGAAAGATGCAAGGACTCTTCTCGTGGTAGCAGAACCTGGAGTGATTAAGAAAACAAAGAGGTTGCTTTACTTGACCCTCACTCACTAAGCCTTAGCCGCTCACCAATCCGACCCAGAGGCATCCGGTTGATAGGAATCAATGCGTATCATCATGTAGCCAAACTTCAGCACCGCCATCACGCTGGCGGGGCAGATAGATGAGAGATTGAGGGGATCTACGGCCTCAATTTTCATCCCCTCCACGAAGCCGTTGGTCTTGCCGTCGAGGAAGTACTCATCAAAGGTGAAGTTCATCTTGAACAGCTCAATGGTGGCGTCATCCTCATGGACCTCGATCATGGCCTCGCGACCAGCTAGAAGGGAGAACGGGTAGGAGAAGGGGTATTCTATTAGGTACAATATTTTACGCAAAAGTCGATTTTACGATATTTTAATTTTGCGATTAATTCTTATCTTACGCCTTCAAGCTTACTCACCCAACATCCGCTCCAGATAATCCTGCGGTGCAGCCAGATTGTGACCCACTGTGGTGGCCCAACCCACAGGGTGAATGATAGGAGAGTCCTCGTGACACCAGAAGCCATCGTCCGAGTCAAAGTAGCGTAGAAACAGGCGTTTGCCCACGATTTTTGTGACGGTGGCCAGCCGCACTTGCGAGATGCGGTCCTTGTCCACACACTCGAGATTCAGGCCCAGGCGGAAGCGCGACTGCAGGCTGTCGTTGATCTTGTTGTAGAAGTTGGAGGGTAGCGTGCGGGCACCAGACAAACGGCCGACCAGGAAGTCCTTCCAATCCTTGTACTTGTGCTCGATGGTGCGGGGAGGGATAAGTGGCTTCCCCCGGGTCGCGCACCAGCCCACAGAATGAACCTCGGCGTTGCAGAGGTTAACCCAGAAATCATGGGAGTCGGTATCGAAGCCCTCGTAGCTCATCAGGGCTTTGTAGCCCTTTATCTCCAGAATGGTGGCCACCCAGAACGAGGTGGGCGTCTGGCCCGGCTGAATCACCTCGATGTTATCGCAATCTGTGTTCTCCACCTCCACCTTCATGCCCACGCCCAGATTATCCCACACTTCGCATCCAGGTGCGTGTGGAAAGCAGGTCACTGGCGCCGCATTAAAGTTCTCCTTGCTGAGGCGGGGCAACCAGTCATAGGAGTGCGTGGGATCGTACATCCGCCGCCGGATGCTGATGATCTTCTCCATTTGTGGACAGGGTGTCGGCAGACGCTCGTACTTGGGTATCTGCGGCAGATCATCCTGCGGATAGACGTCCTTGAAGAGTCGCAGTGCCTTGGGCGTTGGCGCTGCATTCAGATGATAGGCATTCGGTGTGGCCGCTCCCCCCTCCTCCGCTCCGCCTGGAGCCGCTGCATCGCCCACAGCTCCGCCGTTCAAAGCGGCAATCGTTTCGTCCGCCGCCATTTGTACATTATTGGCAGCCGCATCGCCGCCAAGGGACATGGGCTCACCAAAGCTATTCAACTGGGTTATCTTCGATTGGTCCGTAATACGGAATCGATAATTGGCATTCTTGATGTGCGCCGCCTGTAAATCCAGCTCAATGTCAGACTGAATCTGCTGATGCTGCTGGTCGTCGGCTAAGACCTCTTCGGTGGCATCTGAACTGGCTGCTCCGGGCACCGGGGAACTAATAGAATCGCCCTCCATCTTGTTATTGAGGACCAAGGAATACAGCTCTCCTCGAGCACAGGCCATGCTGCAAAAGCGTCGCGACTTCGTGTAGAATGTATGCTTTACTCCAATTGCTCCGCAGCGCTTACAAACAGCTGTGGAGAAAGAGCAAGAAAGAGGTGATTGTAATAAATTTGTTTACGGATAATTAATTAATTTAAAATCTACTGCAAACCCTGCCATACAAACCCAAATTCTGTTAACTCAAATTGTAAAAAAAAGAAACCAAAAAGTAAACTAAAGCTAAGAGTAAGTAAAACTAAGAAAGCTTTTAAATAATTGTGGTGTAGGGCGAGTCGATTGGTATAGAATCTCAAGCCAACAAATATGTAGCTCCTTTTTAAAATGGGTGTTTTTAAGGATTTCATTTCGTTAATAATTTAGGATGTATTCATTAAAAGAAGGTAACTTATTTTAGCTCATTAACTTAACATACCTCTTTTATTGCTTTATAATTTATTAATAATTTTGAATACGAGGCAAAAGGGTTTAAAAAGGAAATTACATCAAGATTATAATGAAATCATTGTAAGCTTTAATATGTAAAAATTGAAAATGTAAAAATATTTCGCATTTTAAGTTTATAAAAATGTTATTTTTGAACAATTTATTAAATTTGTTCCTGATCAAAATCGTATAACCTTAAAATATCGATGTATGTATCGACTTTCGCATAAAATATTTTTGCATGCCGCCTCTGACATACCTCTCATGCACCAATATCGACCCACCCTATTGCGTGTGTAGAGCAACCTTACCCATGCCATCTTTCTGTATGGGAATCACCGATGGATCTATGTTGCCCTTGTAGGCGATGGGTGTCTTCAGCACCAGTCCCGGCCTGTTCACCGGCTCGATCTTACGTGTCTTGCGCTGGGCGCGCAGCGCGGCAGAGGCGGAGGAAGTGGAAGCTGCACTGCAGCTGGCAATATTGGATGCTGTGCTTGCACTGCTGCCACCACCCCCACCCTTGGCCAGGCCGTAAGTGTTGCGATGCATTTGCTTGGGAGCTTCCGAGTTGACCATAATATTTCCAAATGCATTGCCATTGAGCGTGGTCATAGCCGGGGCCAGTGTAGTGCCCAGCAGCTTGTGATGCAGCAGGCCGTCGGCCAGCGGAACCAAAAGGTCGTGCTCAACTCCGGTAACACCTAGGCCGCCGGGCAATTGGGTCATGCAGGAGGAGGAGGACTGCGAAATGTCCTTGTCCGAGGAGGTCATAAAGTCGGTGCCATCGTACGAATTGTTGTCCTCGTTCATCATCACAAAGTCGTCGATGTTGATGATCTCCTGCTTGGGCTCCAGCCCAGAGCCGCCATCGTCGTAGCCATCGTCCAATTGACCATAGCCCTGATCATCGTCGTCCACAACGCTCTGGCCAACGCCTACATCGACGCCCATCAAAGATGCGGCGTCCGTGGCCATGCCCACCATGCCGGTGGTGTCCACATCGCTGTCCATTACCTCGGCATAATTCTGAAAAACGGCCGCCGCCGCCGACTGCTGGAGCAACTGCTGCTGCAGGCTGCCCATGTGGGCGAATCCGTACAGATTGTTCGAGTTGGTGGCTATCAGGGTGCCTGGCTGCACGCCCAGTGCCGCAGCTGCCGCCGCCGCCTGACCGGTGAAATCCCCCCCCATCAGGCTCATCATTGGATTCATTTCCTTTTCATAGAGCGAAGTGGAGAGGCGAAGATTGGTTGGTCGGTTGTTTGGTTGGTTGGTTGGTTGAGGTTCATTCATTCATTGGTTTTTGTGTGTTTTTTGTGTCGAGTTTTTTAAATTGTAACCAATACATAAATCATAGAAAAGAAAGTAGAAGAAATAAGTAAACGAATTCCAATTTTGTTCAACTGAGACAGACAAAAATGTGATATTTGTGGTTGGCCAATCCCCAACAAAGAGTACATATTAAAGCCTAGGAATTTGGGTTTGCTTGCGACTCCGATGACTATCAAATATAATGCGATCTCTTAATTATATTTACTAGTCTTCGAATCGAGAGATTGGCTCGTAGTATCGGACCAAGTTTCTTGGCTAACAACTCACCAAAGTGGTCTGATGTGCAGAGATGTCCTCCATGACAGAGAGTCCGACATTGGGATGACCCAGTAGAGTGGCCGCATCCTCCAAGGTAATGCGCTCCGAGTTATACTGACTACTCATCCACATCATGCGCATTTCGGCCGGATTCATTATGAACGTACGGGCGATTCCCGGATGACACGCTGGATGATGGCTTACTTAATTATAAAAAACATTTATGGAACGGCACAAGGGGGCTTATCCTAAGGTTCTTGAAAATAATTCTATTGCTGTTTATTGCAGTGTCGCCTTCTTCTACTGTAATGGAAGAATCGCTGAAAATAAATTTGTAGTACATAAACATTTTATTAAGACCTATTTTTAATAAATAGATAAATAAAATTAATAAAGGTATACAAACATGGTCTTCATTTTTATAATTCTTCTCTTCGCAAATTTTAAATCTTTGATGCTTAAATTCGCCCATTAAGAGGAGTCTTGTTTAATTTTTGTATAAACTTCTCAGACAAGTCACAAAAGTTAAAAAACAACGAAATAATACGTATAAAATCTGCTTCACATTATAATGATTCCTGCTTTTTATTGAATGTTAGCTGTCAATCATATCCTTAGTCACAGGTCTCGGCCATATGGGCAACAATTCCTGGACGATTCCCCTTTTGCTGTTGCTCCTCGTTGTCTGTTTGTGTTTGCCTTCTACTCTCTTCTCGCCTTTTTTTGCACGCAGCTGCTGCGCAGAGTGTGGAAAGGGCGCTGCTCTGGCGGCGGCAGCGACGGTGGCGGCAAGGAAATGTGATTAACGACTTCCGCCGCGGGCAGATTTTCGGTAAAATGCTTTTGCTCTCGGAAAACAAGAAAATGCAATCCCGCTGGACAATAAACAATGCACAAACACATCCGATTCACCTTAATTATGGGTTATATTTCAGTGCGAAGCGCAGCGTTTGCTCGAAAAGTCAATGAAGCGAAGTTTGCGCAGACAACGAAACGCGGACACAAAAGAAAACGCACAAAATCGCTGCCGAGCCTGGGAACTTACACTTTTGGGGCGTTATTGCAATGCATTGGGTTTTAATCGCTGCTGGCACTAGTTATTGCCTGATTTTCCACATTTTTAATTGTTTTATTTGAGGTTTACGCGAGTTTTTTGTGTGTTAACTTCTTTGCGCCGAACAGGGATGGCAATGAAGTCCAGGGCTACATTGCTTTGGCATTCTTTCGCCCGCAAAACCGCCAGGGCTTCGGAAAAGGGTTCGCTCAGAGGGAAAATATCGTACCAGTGATGATTCAAACAAATAAGACACTTTCATATTTGAAATATATGAAAATATATTTTGGTGCTAAATAAACAATTTATATAAAATTATATAAATTGTGTTTAATAATAATTCGTTAATATTAAAACTATAATTTTACAAGGCCGAGCATTTTGATAACAATTATATATAAAAAATACAAATACACAGTCATAAAACTAACTTTTTAAATGTACATTTAAATATTTTAAATTACTTTTAATGGTTTGGTTTATATTTAAATTAAATATAAGAAGACAAAATAAATATCGTTATTGTTGGGAAATTGGTTCATCAATACTGAATGATTGGACTGCTGAAGGCGCCCACTCTTTGATTTACGTGCTTACCAACACTGCTCGACTGGTTTGTTGTCAAAAATGAAGTGAAAATAATAAAACTTAGTAGTTAAATAATAATAGCTAGCAGAATGCCAGAAAATGCCGCCAGTTCGGTGCCCACAGAGGCTGCCGCTCGAACCATGCGCGCCCAGCTGGGCGGCAGTACCTTTGGCCAACGACGCGAGGACATCTTCAGACGTCTCCAGGAAAGTGCGCATCAGATCTCGCAAACTTACTGTGGAAAAGAACTGGCCACAGAGCGAGACGAGTCAGTCCAGGAGCTGTGCGTTTCCCTCGAGGAGCTGCTAGGATACGGGCTCAGGCAGACCTCGGGCAGCGCTTCCGCATTTAGCGCCGCCAACTTTATCCAGAACATGCAGGAGATGGTGACAGGAAATGCGGGTGCAGGCAGCAACAACAATGAAGCCACTTTTTGGGACTTCTGCCAAAGGCATCTGACGCCCCACGAACGCCAGCGGTATGCGGACCTCAAGCAGATCTGGACCAATGTGGGCCGAGGTCGCGCCTTCATCCGGGCCGCATTGAACGAGAAGCGCCTGCACAGCAGTGTCCTAACATGGCTGAGCGATGAGGAGCTACTGCACCGTTTCTACACGCCCTGGTCGCTGTTGCTTAATGAGGAGGCAGCCAAGAAGTTGCCAGAGATTATAGACTCCCTCAAAGACGTATTATTCGCTCTCAATGTGGACACCACGGAACTGAATGTTCCCAGGAGATTAACGGCTGCTCCAGTAGTCAAGGAGGAGCCCATTATATATGCGCCCAATCCAGTCCCTGTGTCCGTGCGTCAAAGACGACATCCCGGCATGGCCGTAGAGCGACCCATCGAAGGAGCCAGTTCCACAGAGGATTTGTTGGGTGCCCTAAAACCTATTGAATCCTTGGAGGTGCAGCAACTGCTCTCCAAAGATGCCGTGCTCCAGGAGCTGAGCAAACCGGTAGAGGAGATCAGTGTCGGCGAACCCTTTGATCCCATTGAACCGGAGCTGGAGTTTCTAAAGACACCGTTGCCGGAAGTCTTCCCACAGGTTGCAACAGACCCTGATCCATTCGAAGATCGCAGCGATACGTCCTCGCAGTGGAGCAAGTCTTCATCCTCGGCGAATTGTCATGTCAACAGCCAGCAGCAGACGGCGCTGGAGGAGCAGGTGAACCAACTAAACGAAAGATGCGCCTTGCTGGAGACCCGCGTGGCGGAACTGAATCTGCAAAACCGTCTGCTCATCCGACGGCTAACCAAACAGTTCGAGGAGACGGGTATTGATCCCAGCTCCTCCCTCTGCTCCAACTTCCTGATCACCATTCCACATGTCAAACTGGCCAAGACTCAGCGATCTGGCTCTCACTACACCTACGAAATCCACATCACGATGAGGCAGCGCCTGGAGCACTGGACACTTTTCAGGCGTTACAGTGAGTTCAACAAGCTGCACAAGTCACTGCTGAAGACCCATCCGGTGGTCAGTGGCGTTGAGTTTCCGCCCAAAAAGCATTTCGGGAACATGAACCTTGTCTTTGTGGAGGAACGGCGTCAGCAGCTGCAGATTTATCTACTCAATCTGGTGGAGACACTGCCCAAGGTGGAGGCCTGCAAATCCAAGGCGGAGCTGCAGAAGGCATTTCCCTTCTTCAGGGACAGATAGCCGCCAGCCACTATACTTATAGATAGGCCTATATAAGCCTATATAAACCAACCAAGGAAGCTCGAAAAGAACAAGTATTTTTACGCTCATCATCCAATTGCTATTTTGTTGAAACAGATCTTTAATTATATGTGTAAACAACGGAGTTGGTCCAAGTGCTGTAATCACTGATATTAAATAAAATTAAGACATTTTTCATTTACCGATTATGAAAACAAGAATCGAAACTAAATTCGGAAATCCGAAATTTGTATACCCTTGCAGTTTGCCAAAGGACCATGGCTTCGAATCAAAAATCGAACAAAGCTCAGCCAAAAATGCATTAATTTCAGTTCGGAAAACTTTTCTAAGCTAGTTTTTTCTGGGTTAACAAATCTAGACTCTGAATTTAAAATTTTAAGAAATCCGAATTTTTGGTAATTTTTGAGAATTTTAACGATGTAACCCCTTATCAAATTTTGAGAAAATTAAAAAAATTTTGTTTTCTTTCAGAGATGGTTAAAGGGAAGCGCCTGTTAATGCTGATCAAGTATATATATGATTTATGCGGTCGGAAAAGACTCCTTCACTGCTTTGCTAGCTTCTGATTGAAATTATAATATCCTGCAAGGGTATAAAAATGTATTATTAATGGAATCTTACTTTGTTTAGTTGGAAACTTAAAAATGTATGTGAAGT
>JAEIIL010027531.1:0-16768 GCA_018905715.1 Drosophila lini
TGGCCGTTGTTGTTGACGCCGCCAGTATTTGTGGGGAGTCAAACGACTCCTCACAAATTTATTTATTTATTATTTTGCTACTAAGTTGAGCACAATATTAACGCCAAAACTCCTTAAGTAAAGGCAACACGTCGTATACGCTATTTTTCTTTAGAAAGACTTCTAAGCCGTTTTAAATGCATTAATAATTAAAGTTGTTTTAATTTATACAAAAAAATATAAAACTTTTTTAAAAAAATATAAAAAAAATCAAGCAATATACTCACACAACTGGCCGCACCATGGTGACCAAGGCAATGTCCGCATCGGAAAGCACCCGGGTATTATACTCCGGATGCCAGACCATCTTGCGCACATTCCTCATCTCCGCTCCATCCTCGGCGTAGTCCAGCAGATCATACCGTCCCAGGCCAATGACCACCCGCGTCTCGGACATCTTGTGGACACAGTGAGCGGCAGTGATGACAATGCTGGCCGAGAGCAGGGAACCGCCGCACTTAAATTCCAGCGACGGGGTCTTGTGGAAGATGGCCGTCAGCCAGGGATAACGCCCGCGTGGAAACTCCTGGCCATTGTGAATGAATGGAGTAGTGCTGCCCTCCTCTCCGCAGATCTCGCCTGCCGAAGGCGGTCGTGGGTTGAAGCGAACCGATGGAGGAGCCGCAGCAGGAGCCGCAGGAGGAGTGGCAGGAGAAGCAGCAACCGTGGGAACAGGAGGTGGCGGCGGAGCAGCACTTGGAATACTGGCCACTGGCTCTAGTGGTGGTCGGGGTGCCAGTGTCACTGGTCTCCTGCTGGCAGGAATGCTGTTCACTGGCGTCTGCCAAAATACCTGCGTTGGTAGCCTCCTAGTGCCAGTGAAGCTCGACCAGACATCATTGCTGCTGCCGCCGTTGGAGGGGAAGAATATGCTCTGTATATCCACATCGAAGCCATCTCTGGGAAAGGGAGTAAATCCCGAAGAACTGGTGGGCAGAGGAGCCAGCGATCCACTAATCTGGATCTCGTAGAATCGATTGAAGAAACTGTTCGGGGGACCATCTGAAATTAATCTCAAAAGTATTTAAAAACGATTTAATAAATGGAACTAATGATAATTTATTGAATTATTTTTCAATTATTATTATTTAAAAAACAATATTTTAGACAACCAAAGACTTGATTGATTGATTGCTTGCCACTCCTTCTCACTTTGACTTTAATTGACTTCATTAAAATGTTTAATTTTAAATAGAATTGTGTAAGGAATTCTATTATTAACAACAGGTAATTATTTCACAGAATTTATGGAAGAAGCTCAAGTAAATCTTTAAGGTTTGACAAAGAAAAACAAATAAATAATTAAAAAAAAACAAGCTGATAGATTTCAAGTTCTATTTAAATACAAAATTCCAGTTAATCTTTGTTTACATTTATCTGTCTACTCTCTTTTTCATATATGTTTATTATATATACACAAAAATTTGGCTCAAAGTGGCTATTTTTGGCTCTCTACTCACATTCGCTGGCCGAGCAGAGCAGCTGGTCGTTGTAGGAGAGACGCGACAGCTTGGGCAGCAGGCCAGTGGTGGGGTCCGGTCTCAGATGGAGCCGGAATCGGGAGGGTCCGTCGCCAGACCGAGCCGTGCTCTCATCTGGATAGGGGCTTAGACCGCCCACAGCGGAGGCCTGTGGAAGGCAGAGAAGCAGGGAGAAGCAAAGTGGTTGGATGAGTTGTCCATACGGCGGGTAGGTAGTTCGCGGCCAGGTCGTACATCATGATCACCCCGCTGCGTGAGGCGCAGATCGATGCGGTTGCGACCCCGCGTCAAGCCCGGCAGCGTCACCTCGCCCTGGAGGCCACTGAAGGCATCGTTCACATACTGGAAGTACTGCGGGCAGGTGTTCTCCGGCAGCAGCTGGCCCCTGGCCACGGCGATCAGCGAGACGAAGAGTAGTGTCCACGCCGGAACTGACATGCCTTTCCGGAATATTGAATCCGCACGAGACGAGTGACGGCAGTTAAATGAAGCCGCCACCACCAAGTGGATCCGCTCGAGAACCACGCAGAGACTCTCAACAGGCGGCGGCGGAGGCTGACTCACTGAGCGCGCAAACTGGAAATTCCGCATCGTGCAGAGCCAATAAGACACGGCTTCCAGTAAAACAAATAGAAGTTATGAATGGAGACTGAGCTACTCATTAAGCTTAAGGAAGTAACAAAATTTATTTAATTTCAAAGAGTTTTCAGGAAATAATAAATCCTAACCAGCATACCTTTTAATCAGGGAACAATTTTTAAGAAAAGGAAACTGCAAATTATTATTATTATTTGTTTAAATATATAAATAATTAAGAACATTATTTTTAATTATTTTTAAAACATTTTCTAAGCTCGTAAGCTAATATAGCCTAATATACCCACTTATTTATTAAAATAAATCCCGCTCAGCTGCTTTTTGAGTGGAAAATAAAAACCCCCCACAGATAATAAACGTGGGAATCGCTATATAAACAAAACAAATCGATGATATACATCTCTTATTGCTCTCCGATACAAACTGAGATCTCGTCTTGATTTCTCTCTGATTTCTATGGATTAATATGATTTCAAATTCCCAGACTGGCTCACGATCTTTGAAAAGCTGGAAGTCAAATCACTCAACAACTGATAAGCCAGCTCGCTCTTGAGTGAAAGATTAAATTATAAATTATAATATATAAAGGTATCTACAGCTTATTAAATACTTGATGAATTCTCTTTGGGTTTCTCGAATCAAAGAGCAGCAAGAGAGAGTTATTATTAAACCGCGGAAAACCCATTAGGCAATTAAACTATAAACACAAACATAAACAGAAGCTCTGATAACCTAATTGTAGTTTCTTAAATATATAATATTTCAATAAGAAACCGATAGGGCGTAGTAAAATTGCAATTAAAGCTTGTAAAACATGACTATTAATTATCATAATAATTATGCAAAAAGCCGGTATTCGAAACTAGTAGCGTTTATTGGGAAAATTCTCCGGTCAGCTTCAACTGGTTGTTGGAGACAATCGATTCCACAATTCAATTCAATTGACCGATAAGAATATTTATTATAAATTCGTCTTTCCCGTCTCCCCGATCATCAGCCCCAGTTATCTCCAAGAACAGATCCTAAGACACCATGTTCTGCTGTATCCAGTCGAGATGCATGGAAATATCGCAGTAGATGACATACAGGCTGAGATCGCAGCTTCCTCCCTTACTCGGCGATAGGGAAACGATGCCCCGCATGACCCAACGATTATTCCGCAGGACCATTAGCGCTGATCCAGAGTCACCGAAGCAGGGACCGTGCGACTGCGTGTTCCCAGCACAGACCGTCTTCCGCGTGATGAAGTCCTGGGCCTTCTTCATCTTCTTCAGGCACGTGTCCCTTGGCACCAGCTGCACACTCACCGCCTTGGGGAAGCGTGTCTTCACACCGGTCTCATCGTATCCCCAACCGGCCACCGATCCAGTGTCACCCTCGTTCGCCGGCACCCTCATCCCGGAGCTCCACAGGCAGAGAGGCTGGATGTACCTGGTGTACTCCGTCGCCTGCTTCAGCACCAGCAGACCCACATCCGAGTCTGGGAGTGGATTGCCGTTGTACTGTGGGGCGGTGAGTACATTTGACACACTCACCAAGTTGGCGTGGCTCTCCGGGTTCTCGAAGCGGTCGTGCCGCCCCAGATAGACCCACAACTGGCTGGCATTCTTGCCGTGAATGCAGTGGGCTGCCGTGATCACGGTTCGCTTGGAGATGACGGACACCACACATTTGTAGCTGACCGTGGAGCCGCCTTCGTAGAGTGCAGCCATCCAGGGGTATTGGCCTCGGGTGACAAGTTCGCCCCCGATTTGGGCTGCCGCAAAGCCCTCCACGCCGCACTCGCTGTAATCGGTATCTTGGACGTGGGGAGTGATTTCAGGCTGGGGCTTGGGTTTCGGTGGGAAGGGCAGGAAGGGATTTGACGAGGGGTATGGCGTTGTATTTGGCACCGACTTCTGGATTATTGCTGGCCCTGGCTCATACTTCTGGCGTATGGGCGAGGTGGTGGACATGGACTGGCGTCGGGTCATCGTGCTCGAGGGGGCATCATCTGTTAGAGGAGAGGAGCAGAGGTGCTTTAGATCGGGGAAATAACGGAAACAATTACGATTACTCACACTCTGGGTTGGAGCAAAGCAGCTGATCGTTGAGTTCCAATCGGATTAACTTGGGCAGCTCGTTGCCAAAGTCCTGGAAGTCCACGAACACCTGACCCCGCTCCCCATTGTGTATGTTCTCAAAGGCCTCATCCTTGCTGGGATAGGGCTTCAGGCTGCTGACAGTGTGTGCCTGGAAAGGAGTGAGTAAGAATCAAATCTGGAACGGACTTATCCGCCTTTCGCTTACCTGCCCCGTTCCGTGGGCATTAAACATGACCTCCCAGGAAAAGCTGTTGATTCCGGCTCGCGGCGCCGTGAAGAGTCCGTAATACTCCCCGTTGCCGCGACGGTAGTAAGAGAAGTAGCTCTCACAGTTGTGACTAGGTACCTCCAGCGCCTCCACACTGAGGAGACAAAGGCCGAGGAGCAAGGTCAACGAACGGATAGCCATTGCGCGTTCTAGCACCGATGCTGATGGAGGCCGAACGAGAACTGAGGTCGGAATGCAGTCGGCTCGACGCTCGCCTGATCTCTCGCCAGATTGCGGAACAGCCCCATTGATAGATTCCGGGCTTTGCCCGCTCGCTGTTCCAGGTGAGCTGCTGCTGATCGCGAGAGCAAGCGCTGGGCTTATCAGCGGGCAGGGGAATCGATTGGCAAACCCAGCCAGGCCAGAATCTGGTTTATACAGATAGCGAATTCTCTTCTCATCGGACAGCGCTCTTTCGAACACAAGCATATGGGGTTGCAGCAGAGCATATCTTTTATTTTTATTCACAGAAATCCCAAATGTTAATTAAGCTGAAACTGAACGCGGAGCGATCTTGCCAAGACCCAATACTGCTGTAAGCCACGCTTCTTAGTACTAAACATAGTAAATACTGGTTTTTCTTGGTTGTTTTAGGTGTTTCCTTATAGTAAATAATAGTAATTTCTACAATATTGCTTTCATCAACTTAATGTCATTACATCATTATCTCACAACACAATATTCTGCTGGATCCAGTCGAGATGCGTGGAAACATCGCAGTATATTGCATAACTGCTTAGCTCGCAGTTTTCTCCCCGACTTTGCGATAGGGAAACGATTCCTCGCATGACCCAGCGGTTATTTCGCAGGACGATCAGCGCTGCTCCAGAGTCACCAAAGCAGGGACCCTGCGACTCCGAGTTTCCAGCACAGACTGTTCGTTCCGTTACAAAGTCCTGGGCCTTCTTCATCTTCGTGACGCACTGATCCCTGGGCACCAGACGCACACTCACTGCCTTCGGGTAGCGTGTCTTTAAGCCAGACTCATCGTATCCCCATCCAGCCACCGATCCGGTGTCACCTTCTCTCGGGGGCACAGGTAACTCGGAGCTCCACAGGCACAAAGGCCGAATGTACCTAGTGTACCAAATCGGATGCTTCAGCACCAGTAAACCCACGTCCGAGTCTGGTAGGGGATTCCCGCTGTACTGCGGTGGAGTGAGCACATTGGATACGCTGACCAAGCTGGCCTCATCCTCGGGGTTCTGGTTGCGGTCGTGCCGGCCCAGATACACCCACAGCTGGCTGGCGGGCTTGCCGTAGATACAGTGGGCTGCCGTGATCACGGTCCGTTTGGAGATGACGGATACCACACACTTGTAGGTAATCGTGGAATTGCCCTCGAGAAGGGCCCCCAGCCAGGGATATTGACCTCTCGTGAGGAGGTTGCCCCCATGCTGGGTTGCCACAAAGCCCTCCTGTCCACACTCTTCGAAGTCGGAGCGGATCCGTGGCTTAGTTTCGTTTTGAGATGACCTTAAATACGTCATTGACCACAAACTGTCGTCCCAATGTAGGGTCATAAAACCGGATTCCGAGGGTGAGTCATCTGTGGAAGGTGAGAGTGCAAACCTGAAGGTACATAAATAAGTACTCACCTCGGATATTGCTACACAGCACTTCGTTATTCAGTTTGACATCTCGTAGCGTTAGCAATTTGTTGTCGACTTCCTCCATGATCGTGAAAACCTGTGCCCTGCCTCCGTTCCTAATATTAGCCAAGTTTTCTTTTTCACTGGGAAAGTGCTCGAGTCTGTCATTAAAGCGCCTTGCCTTTAAAATTCGTCGAAAAATTTTCATGCTGTAAACGCAATAGTCTTGGACTTCCACTCACCCGCCTATAGTGATCGCTAAAGAATGTGATGTACCAGCTGAATTGATAGATTCCGGCTTTGGGGGCCTGGAAGATTCCAATCCATTGCCCACTCGGCAGCTGCCGGTAAGTGAATGCAGAGCAATTTTGATTCGGTATTTCCAGCGCCGAGTTGGATGATACACTGAGACAAAGAGCCAGCCAAAACAGCCAATAAATCGCCATTCCGTTGCCAGATCTGATAATAGCAGAGGCTGGAGGAGAACTGAGCTTAGAACATCTAAATATGTTCAGAGAGAACACATTAAATGTATAGAATTTAACTGATAAAGTTCTCTTAGTTTCAAACAAAAAAAAAATTGCTTTGATTTCAAGAGATGATTGGGTGTGTTGGGCGAATCTCTTTCTTAATTTTTTTCGGCTTTCTTTTAGTTGGTAAAAATACTTTATAGGTCCTCTTATCGGCCCAACTTTTAATAATATAATGCAAGGTGATGCTTTATGCGAATGTCTCTATATGGAAAGTGAGGCAAACTTTTCCGTTTTCCCGCCTAAAAAAAATAACCAAAACAAAAAGAAATAAGGAGGCAAATGCCCCTAACTTGGCGACACCCGCAACTCAAGTTTCTTTACATTGTGGCTGCCTGCTTCCCATTTTCCATTTCCCTGCCGCCTGCCTGCTTCAACTTTTATAATCAGTTCCAAGTTTGTTAAGCTTTGTAATAATTTGTTGAGATTTGGCGCGAAATTTTCGCTTCTTTTTTCTTGCTGCCCATATATTTTTGCCAGGCAAATTGTTGTTTGCGAGAAGGCTCAAGTTTTTGGCAGTTTTTGTCAACAATCGGACGCCAAGTGGCTAGTGGCAGGAGGCAGTGCGTCTCCGGCCTAATTGGAGCGCCACTTCAACGTGAGGAAAATCGAATCGAACCAAATTAGGCACAGTGAATAAGGAAAAGCAGCGGAAAAAGGTCAATATTACAGGCCTACAATAAATATTGGTGAGAAATATATTAATTTTTTTTACATTTTAAAACTCTGTTCTAAAATCCCTCCTGAAAAATCATTATTTAAAGATTATAAATATCATAACTTTAATTTCTTTTTACACTTTTCGAATTTAAATGAAAACCTTTGCTCGAAACACAAATTAAATTTCAATTTCAATTAAATTTCTTTCGATTTGAAATGAAATATCGCCTCGAAACCAACGCTAGGTCCGCCGGATCACCTTAAATTGGTCGCAGGTGCAGATGCCGCGGAACCGGGAGAAGACGAAAGCCAGCGACTCGCCGCACGCCTTGAGCAGCTTCATCTTGAGGGCGTGGGTGTAGCCAGTACGCAGGGAGCACTGCAGCTCGTCGTGCCAGGAGTTCTCCACCGACTCCTCCACGCAGAGCGTGTGGAAGACATTGAGCTGCTGCAGCGAGCGCTCCATACGTGCCGTGTGGCACAGGGCCAAAAGCTGGACGTAGGGCCGGAACTTGACCCATCGCCGGCAGTCCTGGATCTCCACCTCAGTGCCCAGGTCGATTATCATCAGGTGGCAGTCGTGGTCGTGGATGGCCTGCAGCAGCTGCAGCTCCATAGGATTCCCCTTGAACTTCTCCTTCAACTCCGCGCTGATGGTGAAGCCCAGCTCATGGCTGGGGGTCTGCATGGTCCAGGGAAAGCGCCGATTGGCAAACTGATAGGCCAGCCTCTGGCGGCGCTCCTGCTGCATCCGCAACTGGTCCACCTGCTGGTCGATGGGCAGTATGGCCTGGGAGCCACGGCACATGTACTCACTCTGAGCCTCCACCTCCTGGGCAGCCGGGCACTCCTCCTCTGGTTCCTTAGCGCCGCAACGCACCTCGTGCGGGGGATCATAGCCAGGATAGCCAACCTGGGCCAGGTAGGCGTGCCACTTTAAGCGGGGAAAGGGCTCATGGGGCACGAAATGCTTCTCCGGCTTACTGGCAATAATACGGCAGCGATTGTCGTCCAGGATCAGCGGCCACAGGCCGTCGAAAAAGGAGCCATCCAGGGTGCGGTTGTCCTTGAACGACTCAGTCTGGAGCTCATGGCATTTCACACGATGATCGCTCATGGCGGCGGCCACTGGAAATTTTTGTATTCTATTAAATTAGCCCGCTTAGGGAGGAAATCCAAGTGGAGACGAGGGAGCTGCTTATGGCTTCCAAACAAATGCTCAGTCGATTTCACTTCTCAGCTGACGAGTCACAGACGGCCTCCTGAGGCTTGAACACTTTCAGAAACAAAGTTTTGTATATTTTATACGAGTGTTAAAAGTAGTAAAACACATCTTAAAGAATTATTTTATATTTTTTCTTATAGAAATTGACTCTAAGCTCTCATCTTATTCCCTAAAAAACACAATTACTTTAATAAATGAATGAATTAACTAAAAATTCCAGAATTTCAAAGACTTTAGTCAGATTTCCCTCACTGTATGAGCCACAATTTCGTTTTTATTATCGACACATAAATCAGGTACCTTCCCGAGGCCCCTTATATGGCAGGTTCCCTGAGCCTTTTCCTAGACATTAACTTGTTTGTTTGCCTGTGCCACTTGTACCTCAATTTATGCGCACTCACAGAGGCAATAACGGCGAGAACGGCAAGTATTTTCATCATCAGATGAATCGCAGGGAATCAGCATCACATTTTATGGCATTCCCAGCCGTAGGTAGCCGCCGATCGCCATCATTTTATGGTGGATTCGATTTTGCGAAAGGAATGCAGCAGGCGCAACAGCCTCAGCGCCATCTCGTTTCCGTCCTCCATACATATATTTTAGTTGGTCCAAATCGGAGGGCGATGCGATGGCTGTGACAACGGCGACGAGTTTTCGGGCTCATTAGCTTTTATGGCTCTGATTTTATTGCTGTCGCGACGGCGGGGCACAGCTTTAATTTTTCCACAGCGAAAATTGTTGCCTATCGCCCAGGAGGAGAACATTTCTAATCGAAAAGGGAAGCTGCCACAGTGGTTTAAGTAAAATATAATTATTACAAATACGATATTAAAATATTTATACTATTTTATTGTTAAATTAACATTTTTTAACTTCTGTTCTAAGTACTCCTAACCCCAATTACATGTTACATTATTGACTCAATGTTATCCCCTTAAACCTCGAAGCACTGTTCAAGGGTTCGGTGTCCTGGTTTTCCGCATGTGTGCAATAAATTTTCATAAATCAATTGTGCGTGCTGCTCCTTCAACACAAAAAAAAAGGTTTGAATTTGGATTTATGCAAGGCCAACAAAAAAAGGAATATAAAGACAACTGAGTGACGAATGCTTATTTTACGCTTCGATGTTTAGCAAACTTATTGCAAATTTGATTTGCCCTTTTGCAGTGTGAAGATTTGATTTGTATTTTAATTCGGATTCAAGCTGCCAGCTGCCTAAATGCCCCTAAAAGATTTATGGCAGCTGTCTGGGCTGAAGCTGAAAATTTAAGCTGCAAAAATATATACGAACTTTAAGTGACCCAAAAGCAGTGTTTACATTTTCTTTCTTTTTATATTTTGTTTATTTTTTTGTTGGCCTATTAAAACGCGACAACTTTTTTGCGGGTCCTTCAAGCAGGACCTCGCACATATATATATGCGTGATGTACTATATAAAAATTTATGTGTATATTTATTGTATTTTATTGAGGGCACTTAAGCAACGACAGACTGTAAGGGAATACCGCGAGTGCAAAAACCAAGGGAAAAACCAAAAGAAAAGGCAGGAAAAAAGCCCTGGAAAAAGCGACAACGCCAGAGACAAGCAACAGAAAAAAAGCCAGGGGACAAAAAAAGATGGAAGGAAAAAGAAACTAAGGACAGCTGAGACGCTTATTGACATAAAAGCCAATCATTTTCAAATGGCTTTAAGCATTCGACAAATGGAGAAAAGCAGCAGCCCCACAACATCAAACGGACAAAATAAACACAAGTTAAAGTAGATATTTTGTTCGTATATTTTGATGTTTTTGTATATTTCTTTTTTTTTTTTGGCAGCCTCATCCTGAAAATAAACCGCTGAAACTTTTCCAGTGAGTGCACTTTGACCCCGTTCGCGGTTCGAGGTTTTCCCTCTATGAATAATCACTCTGAGGCCATTTTTTTATATTTTTCCGCTAGTCTCAAGCGGAATGCTTAAAAAGCGGCGATGAGGTCTCTTCAGGAGGAGTTGAAGTGTAAGTATCAGTCATAAATTTATGGCTAAAGCGCAGGAGGCGTGATTGATGTAGACGCCTTCCTGCCATCAATCATCGAAGGATTCGGGCTGCAAGCTTTCTTCTTTTTCTTTTTTCTTTTCTTCTTTCTCCTTTTTGGAAATCAGTAACTCACATTTTCAGATTTATAAAAGTGCAGTTAGCAAGTCAAATATATTCTATATAAATTTTCTGTATAATATTTCAAAAGAAACACCAAATTAATTTAAAAAAAAACCCAAGGCAAGTTCTTGGCATTTTTAAATATTTATACTTTCATTTTTCTACACTTTTTCCTGGGTCAAAGCTTAAAATCTGTAAAATATATTGACTGTAAGCAATTTGTAGAGGGAAAACCCTGAATTATGAATCTTAGCTACCGAAAAGGCCAAGCTTTCGGGCCATTGATAAATAGATTCACAACGCCATATATGTCGTGAACTTGTATATTCATTTCTTGTTATTTTAGGCCTGAGAATGGACAACGTTCTGAGGACATAAATTGCGTGGGACACGCATGGACCTCGATCTCATTGAAATTTCCCCGGGATGTGTGAATACAGGCGTCCTTAACTCGGCTCAAGGCCAGGAATTCATAAGGAAAACAAGAGCCACGAACAAAGCGACATGGCTCTAAGGAGATTCCTTGGGTCGGGGCAAACCTGGACTGGTTTACAAATGAGACGGCCACCTTTAATGGCAAAGCGAGGGCGGCACGCACTCGTACACAGAGAGAAAATCATAACATTGCGATATTTTTAAACTTTACTTTGTACACAAAATGATCATAGAAAAAAATAAATAAATTGCCATTTAAAGAATTCAAATATTTTACCCAGTGAAGGAGTTATAAATAAATAGAATACTCCAACAATATTCTAAAGATCTTTAATTTTTAAACCCATAAAAAATCTCTTAGTGCATCTCTGCCAGCCAAAGGTTTGTGGGCGTGATGAATTTCTGGCTGGCCCTGGCATTAATTCCATTTAATTATTATGACACTCGAGGGCAGCGCAAAACAGGCGGCAATCATAATAATCGGAGGCCAGGACGAGATTACCAACACCTTGGGTGATGAGTGCTGGCAGCCCAATCCCAGTCCCAAAACCAATCCCAGTCCCAGTCCCAAGGCCCCCACAGCTGCTCTAATCTATTCTAATGGCTAGTGTTCGGGCACAGCGATTTGCGAACATTTGTCATACGCCATGTGGGCGCTTCTTGGTCGTACTACGCGGCGTATGCGCAACGTGCTGTAAGGGGAAAGTTTTTGCCGCAAGTTGAGGAAAGTTTTTGCAGCTGCAGTCGAGCGGGAAAAGCGCCGACTAGGACAACATCGCTTTCACGCTTGTCCTGCCAAGTGAAACCAATTTGCGCATTTTGTCTGCCTAGCCAGCCAGGACGTCTTGTGGGTCTAGTCCCAGCATCCAAGTGCCCCAGCATCCTTGCATGTTGCATTACCCCATCCTGCAGGCAGAAGAGTGGCAGCCTAGCATTTCCCTTTACCCCCTGCACTTGACATTCAATTTTCGCCCCGGAGCCGGAACAGCCCACAGTCTAATGATTGCAATGGCAAATCGAAATTTGCTCAGTGTCTGGCCCAGCTGCTGATTATTCCTTTGTATCCATCCAGCTAGTAGTCTGGCCTGCAGAGGATACGGGGGATACAGAGATCAGGACAGCCTCATAAAGGACTCACTTTATGGACTCACTTTGTGGGTTTGGCTTGGCTTATTGGCAGAGTCTTGGGTCTTAGCCAAAGGCATTGTCTTTGAACGGAAGGAAACTATTTTGAGCTCACTCAGGTATATGAGAATATTTAGCTAATTTGAAAGTCTAAATAATAATTTGATAAGCTTTAATGAATTTAGCAAGTTATTTTATAAGCATTTAAGCTCAAAAATCATTATTTGACAGCCATTAACGCCCTAACTTCACACTTCAACTCTTTGCCTGCCTGAGGGAAAATTACATATTGCTTGTACTTAAATAGAATTTCTCGTCTGGTCATATTTTAAAATACAAATTCCAGCTGCCTGGCATTGTTTTGCGGTCGTCCTTTGTCCATTTTCCATCCTCTCCCTTACTCCCACTTGATTTGTGTGTGTGTGTGTTGGTCGTAAATCAATATTTAAACTGTGTTCGCTCGCTTAGTCTTGGCCTGATGCTGCTTCGGCTGCTCCAGCTTCAGCCGTCGTTTTAAAAATAAAAACCCAAACTCATTCAACTCGTTCAACGACTCAATAAATGTTGCAAATGTGCGCTGTGTTCTCCCGGCATTTATTTATACAGCAGGGAAAGGAAATTGGAAAGGGATGGAGGAGAAAACACTGGGAAAATAAAGCTAAGGAGACTGAGAAAATCAGTTGGGGCATTATCAAAAATATCTATTAAATATTAAATATTAAATTTACCATTTAAAACATTTTTAACCTTGAAGAAAATACAAAAAGCTGTCTCTTTCAAACTAGAATCTAGTTATGACTATTCTTTAATCTTCATAAAATCCCCTGAATCTGCTTTCCCTGATAGAAGAACAAATACGTAAACTCGTCGTTCGGTCAAGTGTGCAACAATTTGCCATTTTATCTACGGAGGCAACATGAAAACATTTCCAAGCTACACTATTTGTCTTTATTTCGCTCTGCGCTCGCAGTCAGTGATATTTGTTATTTGTTTGCTAAACGAAATGATATATACATATACACGGGCGTGTACATGGCTGGCCAAAGTTGTCATTAGTCATGCTTTGCTGCACGTCCACACACACACACGCATGCCACTCTCCTTGGCTGGCCAACGCTGCGTATACTCGATGTGCCTCCGTCGCACGCATTCCACATCCGCCCCGTTGTACACAACTCAACTTATCGATTATGGCACAACTTGGCCGCACCATAACTTTATTCATAATGTTGCCCTAACCCTTTACCTTTGCTTTGGGGCTGGGGTTGGGGTTGAACTCCAAACTTAACGCACAATTTATGCAAAGTCTATTAAAATGCAAACGTTTCTGTTAATTACGGCAAATTTCAGTTGATAAAGTCCTTGAGCGAAATTAGCGAGCAACTTTTCAAATATCGACGGCAACAATAACAAGAAAGTTTTGTGCCTTTGCCTACCCTCCTCGGTTTTCCCCCTAGTTTTCCCTACGTTTTCTCTTCTTCCCCCCGGAAATCACTCGCCAGTTAACAGCCCTAAACGTTTTATTACCATCAGCGCGCAGCATGGGTTGCAGAGGGAAAACTCGCGGCCACTTCGCTGGGAAAACCCTCAGCATAAACTGCACTTGACGTCGCTTCCTGGCATACATTTTTTTTTTAGTTTTCTGAAAAAATCAACAGTGGTTTTGGATATTTAGTCCTCGATGAATAAATATGACAGACACTCCTTTGAGTAAGGCTTAAAATAATGTCATTTATGCTATTCAAGGAAAATGATTAATTATTCACACAAAACAGAGGAACATGGCAAGCAATATTGGTAATTGAAGTGCCAATGGATTAATCGTTTGGATACATACTGCCGGCACTTGGCCAGGCTGCACGCCAGCCATTAGAGCCTTCGAAGTTGACACAAACACGGACACGGATGTACACCGCCATCTTGGCCATATTTACGCACCTAATCAATATGGCCCGGGGGGCGGAAACACTTGTTTGCTCTCTCCCTTTGTAGTGTTTGCCCAGCTGGCACGAGTTCGCGAATCGCCTAAAGCCGTGCTCTGACCATAAATAATTAGGCAACTTAATTAGGGTGACTTTAATGTCAAAGCAACTGCTCTTTCAGCTTTAAGGCTGAGTAAAGCACAGATAAGGCTAAGAGTGGAGAAAAACCACAAAAACCAAGAAAACAAACCAAGATATATATAGGCCAAAATGCAGACTCTCCTTTTTTGGGGCGGGCACTCTAAGGCAAATGCAAATAAATCGGATTTCCACAACAACGGCAGCAAAGTGAAAGCGAAGAAATGAAAACAAAAACAGAAACAGAAACAGAAAACTGGAAACTAACCAGAGACCAGGACGAGTGCCGCCACCAAGAACAGGACACAGAATCACAACTGCCCCACGGGCAAGAGCCTGATTTGTGCCTAATGCGGTGTGGGAAAGAATACATCCTGAGAAAAAAATATTAAAATTTGGATTTAAGGATTACAGACAAGCAAATGAAGTTTCCAAAAAATATATAAAAGAAAATGTTTATAAAATTATAAAACGTAAACTGAATGCAAGACAATAAAATCTGTAAATCTCTTTTCCTTAAGCAATCTGTAATGTCTGGTCATTTGTCCTTTTGCAAGTGTAGACCTTCAGAAGGGGTCCTGGTTCAGCTGGGCTGTTCTTAACAGATTGAAACAATAAACTCGAAATTGCCCCAGCAGACGGGGAGAAGACAGAGGGGGTTGGGTTCCAAGACCACGGATTCGGATTCGGGCTCGGGTTGAGAGTTATCTGCTGTAAGTTGAGCCGATAACTTTATGCGCACAATTCCATTTGATTGATGAGATTTATGCTCGCTACGCCCACCGTTCACGTATTTTGATTTTATTTTTATTTAGTCGTCTTATTTTATCTCCCCTTTTGTAGCTTGTTGCTTGTTGTCTGGAGCCTGGCTGTTGCTTCTTTTATTTTATTTCCTCAAAAGAAATCAGAGGCAAACAAAAACATTTAAAGCCGCTCAAACGGGATGCCGAAATTCCTTTATTTTATTCCTTCTTGCTGGGCGGACAGTAAGTCAAGTGGATTTATTGTCACAGAAATGTAATCCGCATCTTCGTTTGTTTCATTTTTAATTGGCTTCCATCGGCAGCAGCATTGTGGCAACTGCACAGAGTGCCCTCAGCCTGATAATGATTTCCCTGATTGAGTGCAATGCTCTCAAGGATTAAGATATTTCAGCGAGCGGCTCAGCCGTAGAGTGGCCGAAAAAAATTCGAGGAAGTGCGTATGTAAGCTTCTTTTACGGCACTTGGGATAATTCCTTATATGGCCTTACAGGAGTTAATACAAACAAAAAACACATTTAAGGAATTAAGAGCTCTTAGTTCTTGTAAGAAAAATGTTTAAACTAGGCTAAGCATTCTGTATCCCCAAATTTTTATCAATTTTTGATTTAACTTTAGTTTTGTTAAAGAAAACCTTTACCCAAATCAATTTATAAACCAATTCCCAGCCCTTAACTTCAACTCGCACATAATATTTTCACCTCTGCTTCATATTTCATAGCTGAGCCAGATAGCTGAGGTACATTTCCCACCCGCAAAAATGAAGAAAGGCATAAATTCGTGCCACCTTCCGATGTCGGGACATTTCAGAAGCTCCTTCTCCGTCCCTACAAGAATTTCACTTCTTGAGTGCTTTCTGGTTAAGCTGCTGCATCCGCTCTGACGCTGTGCTCCTGTCATCGCTCCGGATTCATTTCCAGCATTCCGAGATGCACTCGCCAAAGGACTCACTGCTCCTGGTCGGAAATTGCCCGTATCGTTGATTCATTTGATCGCTTTGCAAGGCAAATGGGCTGCACGAACCGAGCGGGAGTCCTTCGGCGCAGGACTTACGGTCATTAATATGCATGTTTATTGGATGGAGATGGAGGGAGAAGCCACCTGCTGAGGAGCGCAAATTACAAGGGGCTTTATTTCTTCTGAAGCATCGGCATTAGCCACCTTCCGTTTGTAGCATACTTTTCAGCGCCAGGCAGCAACGAGAAAAGTTTCCCGGCGACGCCATTTTAAATGGCTGTCAAATATTCGCATGCAACGTCAAGTAAAATATATAGAAATAAAGGAAAACAAAGGCACACAGACTTCCGTGTTCCCAGTTCAGGAATATTTTTACGAAATTTTATGCATATTATAAACATTTACACTACATAAATTGCAAAAGGATTTCACGAATTTACATGAAATTTGAGTTTGTAATTAAAACCTAAGCTGGTTTAGGGTTGTAGAATATATAATATAAATTCAAAGAGCTCTTTGTTTAATTTAAATATGTACATTATTTATTTAAAAATTCTGTTGAAAATTCTTTCTCTTATAAATATTATTCTTATCAATGCATTTCTTTATTTAGTATATTATAAAGTATACATTTATTATGTAGAGATTGTGGTTGCATTCTGAGCACAAGGTTTCTTTTCCCTTATCACAGATATATTCATATTAAATCTCACAGTAGCTCTAGTCGATGGAGAGTCGTCTTCCAGAAAAGATTATATAAAACAAGAAAGGAACTAACTTCGGCACGCCGAAGTTTGTATACCCTTGCAGATATTA
>JAEIIL010027534.1:0-13803 GCA_018905715.1 Drosophila lini
TTATTTAATGACAGATAAATTAACTTCAATTAGAAGAAAGTATTCAATAGAGAATCATAATTCCAAAAATAACCATTACATTTAAAATGATAGAGTAAACAACGATAGATAAATTAAACAGAGAATTTTGAATATACATAGCTTGTACATATTAGCTAAGTTGAGTGCAAAGCTAACACTGTCTGTACCAACAAACGAATTTTAGTCAATATTTGGAAACGCAAAATTGTAAAAATAAGCATATGTAGTTCTGAATTACACGTATGAAAACTTTCCACTCCCCTGATGGGACTATAAATTGAAAGGTAACAGATTCAGTCCACAGACAGTTCTTCATCTCTTCCCGTATAACTTCAACCATGAAGCTTCTACTCGCACTGACTGTGGCCCTTATGGCCATCTACTTGCTCCCAGTTGATTGTGCCTCTTCGGATTCAGACTCAAGTGCAGGAACAGCTACAGGCACTGGTACGGGAACTGGAACAGGCACGGGAACAACTACTTTCACGACAACAGTGGCTTCTACCACGACGACGACGACATCGTCCCCAGTCACCCACAGGACTGTCCATCACCGCAGGCGGCGCATCAGTCGAAGGATCAATCGCAGACGCAACCGAAGACGCGATACCGAGGAGAGGAGGCGTCGCAGGGGCTAAGCAAAAGATTCACTAATCTAATAAATCTGCAGATATATCAATTCATTTTAGTTTTTATTTTTTCTTGATCTACCGAATAATACGGCCAAAATTTAATGGATATTTTATTTATGTTATATATACACTCTTACACTCTGTCACAGTTTATAAAGTGAAGTCAAACCAAAAAATGCTCCGTGCGGCGGAAAAGTAAAGAAATGGGTCAAGAAGTATTAGGTTGAGTCTTAAATTACGCAAAGCCCTTGCATAATCAGAATGGGTTTACGTTGTGTGGAAATTGTAGTCTTATTTGCTTACATTGTTGATTTCTTGAATAAAATTTGAAGCAAGTGGCCAATTCGAATATGTGGAAACTTGGGAGAAGGGCATTTTATTAACTTGATGTAATTAAATTATTTTATTCACTAGAAAACCATGTAATATTATTATTTTATATGTATAATTTTACAATACATTGATCAGAGCAGACAGAAACCATAACAAAATCCAATTTTTTTATTTTTTCCTATTCCTTTGGTAAATAAAAGCGCTTGAAAATATCAGTCTAATAATATCCTATAATGAATTTCAGCAGAGACCATAATAGGAACACAGTAATCAGCAGGAGCACTGTCATTAAGCCATAGTGTAATATCTTGAACCTATTGAAATAAGCCAAGATTAATAACGGGAAAACTAAAATATATTATTAGCACACTTACTGCTTAAGCAGTCGTCGTCCACCCTCAAAGGATTCCTTGGTTGGAGGCTCTTTTGCCAAGTATATTCGCATGCCAAACAGGGCAGATTTAAAATATTCCTTCCAGTCCAGAGCCTCCATGTCGAAGTTGTACATTTCTCGATCTTCAATGGACATTAGAGACCTTAGTTTATCAGCGCTCTTTGTCTCGAATTTCCAACTGTTGAACAAAAAGTGCTGAATAGCGGTTACATTATTGTGTATTTTTCTATAGAGATCCACCATTCGGGGCTTCTTTCCCGCCAAGCGTAGCATCAGATCGAACATATATCCGGGTAGTGTGTGATAGAAGAAGGCGAGTAAGGTATACAGCCAAGGCTTGGAGACGCAGTTCAGAAATGGATACCAGATCATCTTATTTAGTGGTAACTTGTCCCGCTGGCTCATTGCGAACTTTACGAAATCCGTATTGGGTAGCAAATTTGAGATACTGGGCGCCAGCGTGTATATGGGCGGTCGTTCCTTCGGGTGTCGTATAGTGCCCCTTTTGGCGGTTTGCCAGATGCTGGCCAATGCCATATTGGCGCAGTAGTCCACTGGGACAAAACTGGCGGTACCATTCTTGTTATAGCCGACCAAACGTATAACTCCGTGGCCTATTCCGTATATAAGGGTTATGGGTCCGTAGAGATTATCAATCCATCCGCAAACAGGCTCTTTGTGGCTGGCAATAACTTTATATAAATTCAAAAAATTCGAAAATAACTTAAATTGTAAAAGATACAAAGGAACACTTACTAATTGCCGGGCGAAACACACTTAGGGGAAGGTCCCCCGCTTCTCTGAGGATCACATCCTCAGCCAGGGCCTTCGAGTACGTGTAGGTATTGGGGAAAGATCCTACGAGTACGGAAGACATACTGTCCATCATTTTGGCTCCCACTATCTTGGTCATGGCCAAAATCTTCTCTGAATCGAGGTTTAGGAGTTCGGAATAGAACCTCTCTTCGATGTAAAACTCAGGGCAGTTGGAGAATGCCGAGGAGATGTGGAGAAACGCCTGGAGGTGCTTCATTTCCTTAGCCAGTTGAAGCATTAGCTTAGTGGCTCGGGTGTTGATGGTGATAGCTATGTGAAGGGGCTCATTGAACCTCACCGTTGCAGCTCCATGGATGACGATCTGCACCTCGGAGGCCAGGAGCTGGCGATCCTTAACGCTAATGCCCAAATCGTGCTCGAGACAATCGCCAGCGATGGTGAAGACTCGCTGAAGTGCCTGGGGCCTTGACTTGAGCAGGACTTCGAAGAGCTAAAGGGACATTAGCACTACATATTTATCTCAATTAAAACTGTTATTTGTCTCTCACTGGATCCTTCTGCCAATTCTGAAATCGTGCCTGAATATCCTGGTTTCGTTTGGGCCTGACCATGGCGTATATGCTCTTCACATCCGTAGTTCGCAAGAGCTTTTCAATTATCACTAGAGGCAGTAGAATAATGAATCCGAAGGGATTTAAATGGAATTTCACGGGACGCATACCTCTTCCCAAAAATCCGGTGGCGCCTGTTAGAAACACGACCTTGTCTTTGTAGAAATCCTGAATTCCGCACTCCATTGCTGGGCCTTAAATGATGTGCTCTGTAATCGAGCCAAGCGAACACCTCCGATGCTTGCGACTTGTAATGCTTTCAAAGGGAAATGAGTATAACTTGGGCGTGCTGGTTATATATAAACATTCTGTGCCACCCGACCTGTGATCCGGTCAATTATATGCAAACCTAAGCGAATCAACCTTTGGAATAGTATTAAATCAACTAAGAACGGAACCCTATTCCGGTTATGAAAGTCTAAAATTGAAGGGCAATGACGATCTAATTAATTGGATCATATGTATATATAAAAAAAGGAATTTATTGGAATTATTTATTGCTATTTATTAATTAATTTTGAGCTTATATTATATTATATAATATTCAGTGCAAAATAAAATGTAATTAATAATTTAAATGGTTTAGTGATGAATATTCTGAAATTTGTATTAATTCGATCGACTTACCTTTTATTCATAATTTTATGGTTATTCATTAAATATTTAACAATGCATGGGTAAATAAATTATATTAATAAAAGCAGCAACCTAGTGGTTAAGCCTTTCATTGGACACAAGTCAGTGGTCCAATAATTCTGAATATATTAAAAACAGTAGAGCAAACAGAATTTAAGAGAATCATTGCTTATTTATTTCGATATTCTCCTATTTATAGTTATCCTTTTCTATTTATCCTTGAATATCCGTATACATTTTTGTATATGATTGTTACTCTCAGCCTTAGTTCTAAAAGTGAACTGAAGACATTAAATATTTTGCGCGATGGAAAATTAAAGCTACTGACCCATTGGTCAACAAGTCTGAACTCATGCAAATCGTAAAGCTAAGTAGCTAGGTATTTCATAAAGCTGAGTAGCACGAGCTTATTTCGTGTAAAAATTGGATTTAGATCTGCATACATACACACATTTTTGATTTCCTAATTAAAATATGGAGCAACTTTTCATCAATCTAAGATATTAATTTTTGTCATATTTTTGAAATTAATAATATTTAATTTCATATTAAATACAATCCAGAAATGAACTTGAGAAGAGATAACACCGGGTTTCATTAGTCGAAGGTGGGGCTAGGTAACTGATTCGCTGATATTCAAAGATCACGGTTTCTGTCGATCCCACCAAAGCTTTCTGTATTGCTCAGTTCATGTAAATACCCATTTAGAATTATACACAATGCTTGGTGCCTAAAAGAAGACTACTTAATTTGATTCGGTAACTTACAGTCGGTTCCCTTGCATCTTTGAATGCTCAAATAATTGTAGCTAGTTTTTTAAGTAAATAATTGAATATATATTAACACAAAAGAACAAGCTAGAAAGTGTTGTTGTCTCCGCGAACTCAAACAAAAAGCTTTGCCAAACTCCAAATGCCGTATCCGGCGCCAGTGGCCAGAGAGATCGAAAGGACACAGTGCAGGACCTTAAGACTACAAAGGAAGAGGGTAGTATTTAGGGGAAATGACCAATCGTTTACTAAGCCTTACATATTCTTAAGCCTCAGAGCCTTGCTTATGGACACTTGGGTGTTTGGGTCCTTGGCAATATATAGTCGCATGCCAGCTATGCAACATCTTAGGTAGTCGGTCCAGTCCAAAGGAACCATGTCAAAGTCGAACAAGCTGCGATCCTTCTTAGACATCGCCTCTAACAGTCGTTGGGTATTCGTCATGCCAAAGTGAAAGGTGGTATTGGAGAACAGTCGTAGGACGTGTATATTTTTGTGTATTTTTTGATACGTCTTCACCAGAATGGGCTTTCGGCCCGAGAGACGCAGCAGCATATCGAGGAAGTAGCCGGGAATAGTGTGGTAAAAGAATGCCGCCAGCGGAAAGAGAAAGGGAGGAATCAAGAGGACATACGGGTACCAGAGCATCTGGGTCAGAGGGGTAAAGTCTCGATTCATAACCAACAAGTCGATAAATGATTTCTGAGTTATCTTATTTTTCTCGCTGGGAGCGAATTGATAAATTGGAGGATTTTCTGGCTTACCACCTTGTCTAGCATCTACTCCCGTCTTCCAGGCACAGGTCAGTGCCAAATTACTGCAATATTCTGCCGGAACTACGCTGAGCATAACATTAGGATCCGACATGACGACCCGCACAACACCGCGAGCTCCCCCATAAGCAAGGGCCATCGGTCCGTAGAGATTGTCCGTCCATCCAACGACGGGGT
The DNA here is from genome assembly GCA_018905715.1 of Drosophila lini. Lineage (NCBI taxonomy): Eukaryota > Metazoa > Arthropoda > Insecta > Diptera > Drosophilidae > Drosophila > Drosophila lini. The sequence goes on from JAEIIL010027534.1 coordinate 5,125, forward strand.
CCTTGTAGGTAGACATAACTGAGAGCAACTAATTAACAGCGTCACAATAAAGCGTATCCTCTGTTCGTTTACTTACTGATCGCCGGACGGAACACGCACATGGGCAGGTCACCGGCCTCCCTCAGGATCACATCCTCCGCCAGGGCTTTGGTGTAGGTGTAAGTGTTTGGAAAGGATCCTATCAACGATGTCGTCATGCTGTCTATCGTATTATTACTCAAGAGCTCGGCCAAGGCCAATATCTTGTCCGAACTATCCTTCAGATGCTCCGGATAAAACCTCTCATTGATTTCAGTCACCACGCAGTTTGAGTAAGCGGTCGAGATATGGACGTAGGACACCAGTTTGGTCATCTGTTTGGCTAGCTGAAGCATTAGTCGTGTGGCGCGCACGTTGACAACCAAGGCAAGGTGCAGGGCCTCGTCGAAGCGCACGGTGGCTGCTCCATGGATAACCACTTGCACCTCGGAGACCAGCAGCTTCCGGTCCGAGTCGCTTATGCCCAGTTCCGGGTCAAGGCAATCGCCAGCGATTGGATAGATTTGGTGCAGGGCCTCCGGCTTGGCCTTCAAGAGCTCCCCGAAAATCGGGTCCTTCTCCCAGGCCGAAATACGATCTTCAATGGACACTCCGCGCTTGGGTCTCAGGAGCGAGTAGATTCGTTTCACCTCGGTTGTCCTCAGGAGTTTCTCAGTCAACACTAAAAGCCACAATCATGTAACTAGCAGAAATGTTTTTCAAATTCGGGATACCTTTCCCTAAAAATCCTGAGCCACCAGTAATGAAAACCGTTTTATTGCTGAAGAATTCTTGTATTCCAGTATCCATGTTGCTTATGTGTTTTACCTTGGGTGCTACCCACGCCAATCGCACAGAATAGACTGAAAAGCAATTCCAAACTGTCAGTGCTTTTTATTTAAAATTCTATTAAGTAGGAAAGGCAAAGGTAAAATTACATAATTTCGGCGCGTGCATGGATTAGAGGTGAGTTTTCTGCACTTCATATGAACGACTTAATGAACTAACAGGAAGAGTTTGATTGGTTTTTTAATAGATGGCTGTATAAGTGTATTTTAGTCAAGCGATTTTTTTGTCCAAAGATTTAAAAGTTCATTGTTCAATGGTTTTTTCTGGTTTTTATAGAAGAATTTCTTGATCGAGGTCCCATCGCTAAGAGAACGTAACATTTAATTAGATTATAATAAAACCTAAAGTCTAGGAATTAGGTAATTAGTTTACGTATACGGAAAAGTGTATCCACGTGAGGAATACATTTCAAAGCTTCTTAGCTATCTTGAATATAGCAATGTAATGCCAAATGAATTATAGTCTGGGAACTATAATCAAATTGGGTTTGAGTAAACAAATTAGTCAAAATGTATGGGCGTCCAAACAAAATGAAATTCGAATTTACTATACAACTCTCGATATTCTCATTATAGATTAAAAAATAACTTCAATAGCTTATAGTAAATCAAAGAATATAGGTATATTCAGTGTGATGTATTTCTTTATTTTCATATTTTAACAAAAATCCAGTTCAGTGAAATTATGCTTAACAGATTCTCAACCTCTCCTGAATCTTAAACAATAAAAGGCTTCGCGAGAATCCACATTCCGTATGCAACTGCAGAAACCAAAAAAATCACAGATAAATAGTGCAGAACCTTTAGCCTGAAAGACAAGGACCTAGATCAGCGAGGCGAAATCAAATAAAATTAAAGACCTCACCGATCCTTGAGCTTCAGGGCTTTGGCAATGGACTCAGCGCTATTTGTGTCCTTGGCAATATACTGTCGCAAGCCATGTATGGTACATCTGAGATAGTCGGTCCAGTCCAGATCGGCCATGTCAAAGTTGTAGATGCTGCGATCGTACTTGGACATCGCCTTCAACAGTCTCTGGGTGTTGGCTGTGCTAAAGTTGAAAGAGGTGCCTGTAAATGGACTCAGGAAGGCGAAGTTCTTGTGTATTTTTGGGTACAGCTTTGTCAGGATGGGGTTGCGGCCCATGAGGAAAAGTAGTGCATCGAAGAAGTATCCCGGAAGGGTGTGGTAAAAAAAGGCGGCCAACGGAAACAGACGGGGGGAAATACACAGGAGAAATGGGTACCAAATCATCTTGGTTATCGGTGTCAGATCGCGATGAGTGAGTGATTTGGAGATAAAGGTACCAAAGCTTATCGTATTTTTCTCGCTAGGAGCCAATGTGTAAATAGGAGGATTTTCCCCCTCACCCCGTTTGACAGGATTTTCTCCTGTTTTCCACGCACAGGCCAGGGTCACGTTACCACAATAATCGGCAGGAACCATGCCGATCGTGGCTTTAGATTCCACCATCACGGCCCGCACCACACCGCGAGCAGTGCCGAAAACAATTGCCATAGGCCCGAAGAGATTATCCATCCAGCCAATTACGGGGTCCTTGTAGATGGGCATAACTGAGAATAGACAACTTATAGTTCCACAATTCAGGATATCCTCAATCACGTTAACTTACTGATCGCTGGCCGGAAGATGCACAGGGGCAGGTCACCTGCCTCCCTTCGGACCACGTCCTCCGACAATGCTTTAGTGTACGCGTATGTGTTGGGGAAGGATCCAACCAAGTATGGTGTCAGACTGTCCATTCTCTCATTACTTAAAATATTGCTCATTGCCAGGATCTTGTCCGAACTGCAGCTCAGGTTCTCCGGATAGAACCTCTCATCGATTTCCGTCACCACACAATTAGAGTAAGCGGTCGAGATATGGACGAAGGACACCAGTTGGGTCATCTGCTTGGCCAGCTGCAACATCAGCCGGGTGGCGCGCACGTTGATGGCCAGGGCGAAGTGCAAAGGCTCGTCGAAGCGCACGGTGGCTGCTCCATGGATAACCACTTGCACCTCGGAGACCAGCAGCTTCCGGTCCGAGTCACTTATGCCTAGATCTGAGTCCAAGCAATCGCCTGCAATGGGATAGATTCGGTGCAGCGCCTCCGGTTTGGCCCTCAACAGCACCTTAAAAATCTAAAGGGTTGGGGTGAGATTCAGCCACATTCTTGGGGCTAAGGACTCACTGGTTCCTTCTCCCAGGCTAAGATGCGTTCTCCAATGGACACACCGCGCTTTGGACGGATGAGCGAATAGATTCGTTTCACCTCGGTTGTCCTCAGCAGTTTCTCGGTGACCACTGAAAGGCATGATCATGAGCTCTTGAAAATGTTAAAATATTCAGGATACCTTTTCCTAAATATCCTGAGCCACCCGTTAGGAAAATGGTTTTATTTTTAAAGAACTCCTGAATTCCAGAATCCATGTTGCTCAATAGCGGACTGCACTAATTAGACTGGAAATTCGTCCAAAAGTATCAGTGGTATATATTTTAAATGGTAGAAGCAGCACCTTGCATAGGTCGAGGTCTGCATTCTAGCAAGGGCATGACTTTGAAATGTGATTTTCTGCTACCTGTCAAAAGCCTGAAAGAAGTATATATTTTATATCATTTTCTGAATTAAATATTAAATATTAAATATAAGGATAAAATTGGGCAAAGAGTTTTTGTGTACAAAGTTATAATAACAGACCTCTTCGACTCACAAATAAAGTATAATGTTGATCAATATTACCAGTCGGGTCGATTTGACCTGGTTCTTGACTCCTTTATATCCTTAATTTTAGTTATATTTCTACTTTATTTTCGTAACTTATTGTGAAACTCAATCGGAATAAATGTTGCGGAAAGACTTGGAAAGATTTGCACTAAATGCCGTTTGAATTCAATGCGGTCAGTTTAGGTTGCCGGGTATCTCACAGTCGAGCACACTCCTGAATCTGAAGTGGTACGTGTTAGAAAGTTGTCGAGCTCCCATCTCTACAATATTCAAATTAGATTTAAATCGAAGCTTGATTATATGCATTAGAATGTGAACACAGACGGGAAGTAGGCATTGCATTCCTTACTTATTTAATTCATTTCAAGGTGATTAACATAAAATTTTGTGAATTTGCAATACGAATACGTTTCTTTTTTATTTATTTTTTAATATTTAAACAGGAACCAATTAAAAGCGGTTCATACATCTATTGAATACTTAAAGAATTCGCTCGGCTAGTATCCACAAGCCGTACATGGCTACTGAGACCAACGTGATCGTGAAACCATAGTGAAGGATCTTGAGGCTGAAAAGAAGGGACATTGGTCATCAAGCAGATCGAATTAAAAATAATGGAACCTACCGCTTCATGAGTTTTACAGCCTTGGCAATGGACTCCTCAGTGGGCGGCTCCTTGCCAATATACTCTCGCAAGCCATCCATGGCACCATAAAAATACTCGATCCAGTCCAGACGGTCCATGTCAAAGTCGTAGATGCTTCGATCCTGCTCTGACATCGCATCCAACAGCACCGTAGTGTTTTCCATGCCAAAATTAAAGGTAGTTCGAGTGAATGGGCCTAGGATGGCAATATTCTTGTGTATTTTTCGGTACAGCTTTGTCAGGATGGGCTTGCGGCCCATAAGGATAAGTAGTGCATCGAAGAAGTATCCCGGAAGTGTGTGATAAAAGAAGGCAGCCAACGGAAAGAGGAAGGGCGGAATGCACAGGATAAAAGGGTACCACAGCATCTTGGTTAGCGGAATTCGACTGCAATGCGCGTATGTTGAGTGGATGAAAGTACCGAAGCTCATCTGGTTTTCCTTGCTGGAAGCCAATGTGTAAATTGGAGGCTCTCCTGCCTCAGCTAGTTGTCCAGTATTTACACCCGCGTGCCAGGCACAGGCTAGGACTTCGTTACCACAAAAGTCAGCCGGCACCATGCTGATTATGACTTTGGGATCTACCATGACGACCCGTACTACACCGCGAGCTGAGCCAAAGATAAGGGCCTGGGGCCCATATAAATTCTCCGTCCATCCAACGACGGGGTCCTTGTAGGTAGGCATAACTAAGGATAAGTTAGTTGCAGCGCCAGAGTTAGGGATATCCTAGTTTATTCACTTACTTATCGCTGGTCGGAAGACGCACAGGGGCAGGTCACCAGCCTCCCTCAGGATCACATCCTCCGCCAAGGCCTTGGTGTAAGTGTATGTGTTTGGAAAGGATCCTATCAAGGAAGTCGTCATACTGTCTATCGTCTCACTACTCAAGAGCTCGCCCAAGGCCAGTATCTTGTCCGAACTATTCTTCAGATGCTCCGGATAAAACCTCTCATTGATTTCGGTCGCCACGCAGTTGGAGTAAGCGGTGGAAACATGGACGAAGGATACTAACTGTGTCATCTGCTTGGCCAGCTGTAGCATCAACCGGGTGGCTCGTACGTTGATGGCCAGGGCCAAATGAAGCGCCTCGTCAAAGCGCACGGTGGCTGCTCCATGGATAACTACTTGCACCTCGGAGATCAAGACGTTTCTGTCCGATTCGCTAATGCCCAAATCCGGTTCCAGGCAATCGCCGGCGATGGGACATATTCGCTTCAGGGCCTGAGGCTTGGCCTTTAGGAGCACCTTGAAAATCTAAGGAGTTTCGGCTTGTAATTGACCATGGAGCTGAGAATATTAAGGACTCACCGGTTCCGTCTTCCAAACTGAGGTGCGTTCTTCAATGGACACACCGCGCTTTGGACGGATGAGCGAATAGATTCGTTTTACCTCGGTTGTCCTCAGGAGTTTTTCGGTAACCACTGAAAGGCATGATCATGAGCTCCTGAAAATTTTAAAATATTCAGAATACCTTTTCCTAAATATCCTGAGCCTCCCGTTAGGAAAATAGTTTTATTTTTAAAGAACTCCTGAATTCCAGAATCCATGTTGCTTAGAATCGAGAGACCCGGTATTTCGCGAGCCGATGAACTGATGAGAATGGAAAGTCTTTCTAAATGCCAGTTCTATTTATGTTGAGGTTTACAGCTTACACTTCACAAAGGTTGAGTTCTGCATTCAGACCAAAGACCCGGTCTATGGTGGACTTAAATTTATTCTGCTACAAATTAAATAATGGAACAATTTACATATATTACTGCAGTGTTAACCCTTTAGTGCCATATAGCAGACTTTACATGTCTCAATAAATATGTAAGCTATCGGGTTCACTACGCATTAAAACCATTTCAAACTCAAAGTCTTTCGGTTCGGATGCATTTAAATGAGGAAGTTATTGTGATGATATTAAGAAAAAAATTCAAAATTGGAGTATGTGCGTATTTAAATATTTCTATATATTTTTTTATTATACTTTTTAAAGCGGCTAAACCTAAAGTCGCAATATCAGTACGTCAGCATTGATCTTCTGACATCGTTTTCAACTCAAACAAAAATATATTTCCTATCTATATATTCATTTACATGCATTGATAAATATTTGCTTCTAGATTATACTACAAGTTTTAGCAGAAACCACACAGCAGCGGCGGCCAAAGAGCACAGGCAGAACTGCAGGATATGATGGAATAGCTTCAGCCTGTAAGGAAGATGAACTTATTAAAGGAAAATAAAAAAGTGATAAGTAAGAATCTACCGCTTGATCACTTTCAGGCCTTTGGCCACGGACTCTGGAGTCAGCGGCTCCTTGCCCAGAAATACCCGCATGCCTCCGAGGGCGCTTTGGAAGTACTCCTTCCAGTCCAGACTGGCCATGTCGAAGTAGAACAACTTCCGATCCGCCGCCGACATTTGATTCATCAAACGGTCTGTGTTGTTCGTTGCAAACTCCCAGCTCTTGCACGAGAAGGGCCCCAGAATGATAAGGGTGCTGTGTACCTTTTGGTAGATTTTCACCAGTCGTGGCTTCCGACCCTGAAGCCACAAGGCCAGATCGAAGAAGTAGGCGGGCAGGGTGTGGTAAAAAAAGGCGGCCAGGGGGTACAACCAAAGGGTCGTCATGCAGTGAAGGAAGGGGTACCAAAGCATCTTGGTCAGTGGGCACCTCATGCGCCCATCGAGGGCGTGGTTGATGAACTCGCCGTGCGTGAGCTTGTTACCCTCGCTGGGCGCCAACTGGTAGATTGAAGGTGCCTTCTTCTCCTTACGCTCGTCATGTGTTGTGCGCCAGGCGCAGGCTAAAGCCAGGTTGGCACAGTAGTCCACGGGCACGAGGCTTGCTTGGGCCTTCACATCTATGGTGGCGATACGCAGAACGCCGCGCGCCACTCCAAACAGAATGGCCATGGGTCCGTACATGTTGTCAATCCAGCCGCTGGTGGGCTCCTTATGGGCCGCAATAACTATGTTGGGTAAACTTTTTGTTTTGGGATATTCATTTTGAGAAATTCGGATGACTTACTGACGGCAGGCCGAAAAACACAGAGGGGCAGGCCACCCGCTTCCCGCAGGATTACGTCCTCGGCCAGGGCCTTCGTGTAGGTGTAGGTGTTGGGGAAGGATCCAAGTAGCGCAGGCTCCATGCTGTCCAGAAGTTCGTCACTTACCAGATCACTCAGTTGTAAAACCTGCTGGGAGCTGCAATTGAGGTGCTCGGAGTAGAACTTCTCCTTGATGTCCTGAATGACGCAATTGGAGAAGGCTGTGGAGATGTGGACAAAGGCCTGCAGTAGTGGCATTTCCTTGGCCAATTGGAGCATCAGTCTTGTGCCTCGGGTGTTGATGGCGAGGGCAGTGTGAAGCGGCTCGTTAAACCTTACAGTGGCAGCTCCATGGATGACAAACTGCACCTCGGTGGTCAGGAGTCTTCGATTCTGGTCACTAAGCCCGAGATCAGGCGCCAAGCAATCTCCAGCTATGGGACAAATTCGCTGAAAGGCCTCCGGCCTCTCTCTGATCAACAGGTCAAAGACCTTTGTCCAAGACGAGACTCGGGGTGTGAGATGTAGTCTGCGATTGTCCGAACCTTCTACTTACCGGTTCCCTCGACCATGTGGTGATCCGCTCTTGGATCTTCACTCCACGCTTCGGCCTGACCAATATGTATACGCGTCTCACTTCAGTGGTTCGCAACAGTTTTTCAATGACAACTTAAATGCAGAACAAAGCACACTCAACTTAATTCTTGCTGCTTAAAATTACGCCGCACTTTGAGGTGTTCATTTTGGATATTTAAGCAGGTCAACTACCTTTCCCCAAAAATCCGGTGGCGCCCGTTAGGAAAACCGTTTTGCCCCTGAAACACTTTTGAATATCGGTATCCATGGCATGCGTTAAATTCGTTGCAGGAACTTGTAAGTGGCGGAAAACAGTACATGTAAGGGAAAACGTCAGCTTCAATGTGAAGCACCTTCAAGGGGCTGCGCTTATTTATACAAAAATTGTATACATTCGTACAGTGAACTACGCCGCCAGGGGTGGAGGAGTTCAATATATATTCAATTGCATTTCAAAAGATACGTTACGTCAAACGGTCGCTTTCGCGTCGCATTTGGACATATCGGAGCAGGTAATATTGTATTCAAAGCTTATTAAGGGGTCATTTTCTTTTTTACTGCACCCCTAATAGATACATTTCCTTATGAAGTGAATATACAGCGGATTTGTTAACCAAATGCTTCTTGAAGAGCGTCGAAGTTCAGACTTTAATTAATTTGTACTAGTACACAGTGTGTCTGAGAACCACTTGTGTGCAATATCTAATTTCTGGTTGACGTACTGGTACAATTAATTGGGCGGTATGAATAAATTAGCTGACCTCGGGCTATTACTATATTATTGAGCACTTTCCTATATACCATACCATATCTGTTTTATACA
>JAEIIL010027535.1:0-20486 GCA_018905715.1 Drosophila lini
TTTTGTAATATTAAATTAATTATTTTTTTTAAGAAAAAACACATATTTCGGCTGACAAAATAACCCAACAGATCGAATGATAGGCACTGGCTTACATGAGTGCCCCTCATCCGATCCGTTGGATCAGTTATGCGAATTAAGTGCCTTCTCTATTTGGTTCCTTCTGTCCTCCTGATCGTAGAGTGAGTATTGGGGCGAGGCGTTGGATAGGAAGCTGGATCTATTGGAGATTTTGGAGCGCAGCCGCTTCTGGGTCACCAGCTGCGTCATTTTCCGGAGCGTTATATAGTCCCTGTTCAGCATGCGGCACAGTTCGATAAAGATGCAAAGACGCGGCGATTTCAGGTCGGTGGCCAGATCATAGGCGAAGTTCAGGACCTCCTTCTGACGCTCGAACTTGTGCAGCACGGCATGCGACTTGGCCATCAGCATCATGCTGAGGAACTGCCACACCAGGCTGTTGCATGCCTTGGCCTCTTCGATGGCCCTGCGGGCCGACGACAGGCACTGGCTGAAGTGATTCTGCTGCATGTGCCGATCGGCCACTTCGTGGAGCAGATACGCCCTCTCGATCGGCAGACGGGCGAACAATAGCCGCCGCTCCAATTGCTCGATTGAAGTCCTACAAAGGTCTTAACCTCCAAGAACAGGAACACAAATCAAAACACAGATTTCAATACTCACTGGTGGTCGGCCATTGTGCGGTCCGTGTGCGGTTTGTCGCCGCCCGCACTGGAATAGGAGGATCGATCGCCGAAGATAACCTCCGTGAACTCCAGCGGTTTGGCCGCGGGTATGTTGAGCAGATTGCACATGGCGTTCTTATCGTGGGGCGTTACTGGCGTCTTTGGAATGCGATAGGTATCGCAGAGACTGAGAGCTAGATGGTTATAGACCTCGTTCATGAACTCCACCTTCCATGGCATCAAGCGGTCGGTCTTGAGGATCACATAGTTGCCCATCACGTCCTCGATAAACTTGCGCAGGCACTGGTTAACCGAAGGCAACCTTAGGTACTGAAATATTCGAATATAGTGATATCAACTTACGGATATATCATTCGTTTTTCTTAGCACCCGAACTGTGTGAAGGATACTGTGCATATTGCGTCTGGTCTGGTATTGGATCCTGAACAGATTTGCCTCCCTCATCCGAGCCTCCATTACGGGACTACGCTGGAAGTACTCATTGTACATGGGACTGCGGGCGTGGAGCATTCGGGCAAAGGACTTAATGCGCTGGAACGATCTCTCCAGACAAGCCCGCCTCTCCTTCGAGGAACCAAAATTGCTGTCCAACAGAAGCTGTGGATTGTCGCGTAGCGTTTTCATGAATATAAAATCGGTCCAATTGCGACCCAGGTAGTTTTGGTAAAAATTCTTGGTCTTTCGAAATCTACGCTCGCTCTCCATGGGTGATAGCAACACCTCCTTTCGATCGATATAGCTCTGGACATCGCACTCCTGGTTAGCCTGTCGTATTTTCCACAATGGCCGCTTGTCCGCCTTCTCGAGCTGGTCCCTCTTGTGTTCGTAGAAGCCGGGCATTGCCGTCGAGTGTTCCATATAGAACTTTGACAGACTGTCCCCGGTGCTATCCTTGAGATTGGCATTCACGGCATGTAAACGCCTTTCAAAGGGCTCCAGCGAAGTGCCAATATTTCGGCGAACATTCTCGTGCAACAGAGCCTTGTTGTCCTCGAACCGATTGAGATCGTAAAGGCAATCGGCCATTTCCATAGTCACAGTGGCATCCCACACCGTCATCGCTTCCGTGGCCACTTTACTATCATTCAAGGCACCCTGAGCCAGGCCCACTGTCCTTTGGAATTTGCTCCGCAGGCAGAGCGCCTTTTGATCAATGACAGCATCACGCCGTGTTACGCACAGATTAAAGTTCCTCATGGCATCCATATCCCTGCGCCGCCTCGCAAAGTACTTGCCCCAACTGCAGTTGATTTGCCTCTGCCCTTCCGCCGTTAATTCTAAATGCATCCATGGTTTTTGATTAGCTGTGTCCCTCATTGCCTCAGGCTCAGTCAAAATACAATTATAAAACACTAAAAAAAAACCTAAAATAACTATAAACAAAAAACAAGGTTTAAAAAACGAAACAGTCTTTGTTGATTTTAAATCTGAAAGGAAAATGATAGGAAAATCCAATACTCCTGATATGAGAACAAGTTCAGTAAAATGAATATTTAACAAGAAAGGAGCAAACTTCTGTCTGAAATTATAATACCCTGCAAGGGTATAACAATATTACACACACATTAAATATAAATATAAAAAAAAACAAGAAAGGAAGCTAACTTCGGCACCCCGAAGCTTGTATGTATATCCTTGCAGTTTGCAATTGGATCATTAAGACTTGTGCCATTCTGGATATATTAATAGAAAAAAATATATGTTATATTTTTTTATCGACAGTTTATGTAAACACAATTTAAGTACTTTTTATGTGTATAATATCTTTACAAGTCACCCGGCAACCGAACTTAACAACTGCAATACAATTTCAAATACAAAAACGGTATGTATGTACATAAAATAAAAATATAATAAATCATTAAATTCACGATCGATCACAGGCATCACTTCGGCTGGAAGGGATCTTTTTCGATATATTTGTCCAGACTCTCATCACCATCGGGCTCCACCTGGGACAGCTCCCCGAATCCCTCCTCGTCAACGAAACAGATCTCATGGCCATCCGGATCGGCGAGTATCAGCACCGAAACGGTGGCCTTACCCGGTGTATCCAGGGTGATCAAAGGCTTCAAGATGGTGCCATTGGCTGCCTTTACCGCCTCATGAAGCGGTGGCTGCTTGGCCGATGGAATGGCAAAGGCGATCCTTCCATAAGCTTTAGCTCTGTCCAGCGGCTCCTTGATCTCTGTGATCTGTAACGTAGCCTGCGTTCCTCCGTAACTTAGGCGCAAACTCTGTTTGTTCTCATCAAGCAATTGCATTTGAAGCAGCTCGTGCCAGTACTTCCGGGAGGTTTGCAGATTGCTGACATTCAGCTCCACCGACTGGACAGGATCGGAGCTGGCCGCTGCCTGCTCGATCACGTAGAACTTGTAGCCATCCGGTGAGGTGAGCAGACTGCCTTTGCCAGCCACCTTCTGTACTGGATACGAATGCTTGGCGGCCTGCGAGAGAATTTCCGTGGAATGAATGGTTACGCCACCAAAATCGTTGCCTTAGAAAGATAAAATTGTAATACAGTTATTAGAAAATTATTAAATTCAAAAAGTAACTCATATTTTAAACTTTAATTAAGAATGTTTAAGTAGTTTTTAAAATAGCATCACAGATTAATCATTCGATAGATTTCAGCCTACTCAAAGATAACTGTGTTTTAACTTCTTCAAGAGATTATTTATTTTTAATCTATTGGAAATTACGCACAGTCACTTATCAAATCTAATAATAGTGGAAAATACATTCAAACGAAACACTTAATTATAAAGTTCTTAAAAAGAAAACAAGCCATTTGTGATTTTAGATAAGGAATCCGGGGATTACGAGTGGCAACGAGTCCTTTAGTGAACATTGTTAACTTTAAGTCAAATTAAATATTAATTTTCTTGTTTAATACTTTCTTTCCTATAATAAAATATATAGAATTAGGGACTACCAAGATCTTTAGAATACGAATTCATCTCCATAGTCTCGTTAAGTGCTTAATACCCTACCCATTTTATAGCTGCTAACTCCATAATTATAGGTAAGCTCGATGACGAAATGCGAATCCTCGGGTCCATAGCCCACCATCGTTTTGCTCCACCGGTTGTCGTAGGGCCTGTGAAAGGGTTAAGCATTACCGTTTTTAGTTAGTCCTCAGCTAAGCCAGGCATCCCGCTTGCACTCACCCATTGCATTCGGCGTCGCAACCTTCTTTGAACTCCTCATGCCGCAGTACCTGTTGCCGCGAGACAGAACGAGAGAGCACGATTAAAACACAATTAATTTTGAAGAGTGGGAATAATAAGTTACACCGTCATTATATGACTTTATCTGGCATCTGGGCTTTTTAATTAGCTACTGCCAGTTGCTGTTTAGTCGTTGACACGTTGTCCAGATAAAAATCCGGCCCAGACATAACAGCAGCGATAAGAAAGTCTGCCGATTTATGCATGCACTCCCAAAGTGATAAACACCCCCTCTTGCTCCCTCTCCTTCTTCCCCTCTCTTCAACCGGTGATATCAACATCCCTTTCGCTCACCTTCATTCCAAGGATTTGGCGGAAGAAAAAGGCGTTTTTAGCCCGATCGCCGATCTTGAAGACATAGTGGAGAGCACGTCCTGGAATCGCTGACATGGCTAGGTCCGTTTAAAAGCTGCTCCGGGGAACTGGGTGAAATGTTTTCCGATCGGACTGCGGCCGTGCTTTTGTAAGGGAACGGTGATGGCTAGAGTTGGCTAAATCATCGTCAATAGCGCCATCGATAGTATGAGTGGCCGCAATTATCGATTGCGTGACAAATCGATTTGCTTCCATCTCTGGTTCCATGGCCTACTTTATTGGGAGAGACGCACGGTCACACTGACTGTAAACCAAAATCCTGAAACATTAATTCAATTTTTCCGCATCCATTTTAAGAGAAACAAACACCAAGATGCCCGATGCCGAACAATTACCCGAGGGATGGGAGAAGCGCACTAGCCGATCAACAGGTAATGAATACACTCAACGGAAAGCTGGTTTAAAACAGCAAAAACACCGACCGGCGTCTATACAAATTTGCACACTAACTAATGCATTTGTAGGGTTGAGCTATTACCTGAACGTGTACACAAAGGAATCGCAGTGGGATCAGCCCACGGAGCCGGCCAAGAAGACCGGCGGTGGTGGATCCGGCGGCGGAGCAGGCGACTCACCGGACGAGGTGCAGTGCCTGCATCTGCTGGTGAAACATAAGGGTAGCCGTCGGCCCAGCTCCTGGCGGGAGGAGAACATCACCAGGACAAAGGAGGAGGCCCAGCTGCTGCTGGAGGTGTATCGCAACAAGATTGTCCAGCAGGAGGCCACCTTTGACGAGTTAGCACGCTCCTATTCCGACTGCAGTTCCGCCAAGCGGGGCGGTGATCTTGGCAAGTTTGGCAGAGGTAAGAACCGGCGAGCAAGTATAACATTATTTACAAACTGATCCTGATCCTGATCCTTCACAGGTCAGATGCAGCCGCCATTTGAGAAGGCTGCCTTCGGCTTGAACGTTGGTCAGTTATCGGGGATCGTGGACACTGAATCAGGACTGCACATTATCCTGCGCAAATCGTAAAAAAACTCGTCGATTTACAACAACAACAATAGCAACGACAACAGTGTCATCGCATAAATAAAACTTAATTTACAGTCATTTCTCAATATATAGGTTTATGTATTTAAAAAAATTAAGTTTTCTAAGCTAGCAAAAAACGGGGATTTCGTTCTCGGTTTCATTTGCCGTTTTTCAAGGCCAGTTTTGTGGCCAGCATCTTGGCCCCGGGCGTCTTCTGGCCAAGCAGTGTCTGGCTAAGGCTCCTCTCCGACGAAATGGTCTCCTTGCAGGACTGCAGCAGCGAGGGACTGTTCTCCACCAGCTTGACGAGGACGAAGCAGGCACGATTCACACTTAGCCAGGAGTTGAGCTGAAAATAGAAAGTGGAGAGTAATAACAATGGGAACAGAAAAGGAAGTTATTTCCCAATTAATGTGTCAAAAGGAAATATAAATTTTAAAAAAACTGAATAAATGCTCAGAACTAACATTACAAACAGCACTTGAGCAATGATCTTAGCACATTTGTAGACTCGTTGCATTCGCCATTAAAACAATGTCTTTGAAAATTATAAACTTAATTAAACTTCTAAATTAGTCTTCTTAACTCAAGTCTTGATTTATATATACAAAACAGAGATGGGGAAAACAGGGAAATTAATTGAAATACTCACCACTTCCACATCGGCGGCTAGGTTTTGCAGAAGCTGCTGTCCGAAGGTAATGGCACCCTCACGCTTCACATCATTCTTGAGGATCTTCTTCAGGACAATGTGCATGCCGGCCTCCTCGATGCCGGAGACTTGTGGAGCTGCTTCTGCTGGCTCCTCTTCCTTTGCCTTCTTGGCCTCCTTTTTGGCTTTCTTCAGCTTGGGAGCTCCGCCCTCCTCCTCCTCATCATCCTCAGACTCGTCCTCCTCTTCGCTGCTGCTAATATCGGTCTGGAGCAGTTTTTTGCGCTGCTTGGTAGCCTCGGCTATGATGGCCTCCACATCGTTGTGTGCCTTTTTCTTATCCTGTGGCTGTGGCCCGGCCGCATCCGCTGTAATGCGCCACTCCGGCTGGGCAATCACTTTGGCCAGGGCGGTGGCCGCCTTTTCATACGATTCGCCTTGAACTGCAAAATCAAAATTAATTTTAATTTAATTTAATTTTAATATTTCCATAATAATTATTATAAGCCGGACGGACTTACGGTGATTGAGGACATCGGCGGTGACCAGGCCGATGTGACTGTTGGACAGCCAAAAGGCCGGATCCTCGACTATGTTTTCGGCAATCGGTGCCTCGATTTGCTCGAAGATCTCCTTGCGGCGCAGCTCCTTCTCCTTCTTGCCGTAGGCCAAGCCCTCGTCCACCAAACGAATAAACTTTGGATGGAAGCAGGTGGTATCACCCGGTGCCACGAGCCACTGCACCACTCGTCGGCCGTACTGGTTACCCACCAGCGTCTTTAGATCGCCATGCAAATGATCGTAGATGGCCTTCTTGGTGGCCTTTGTGTCATCGAGGGCATTGAGCAGCGAGATGAGGAAAACGTGGCCGTGCTCGTGGGTGGCGATCTTCAGTAGGTGCTCCTTAATGTTCTTGATAATGGCCTAAGGATATAGGAAGTTTAGATTTTGGGAAACTTGGTACTTGGACTTGGGTACTCACTCGACGGTTCTTGGGCGTGGATTTGTAGAAGCAAATGACACCGGCCTCGCTGCCTTCTTTGGTGGACAGCATGTGGGGCACTAGCGCCGCAAAGGCAGTCACTGTCTCCTCCAGCTTCTCCTCGTCCTCGTCACAGGCACGCAGGTATTCCAGCATCACGGCATGGACGAGAGAACTATCAACCAGCTGCTTATTGGCCACATGGTCCAGATTCGCTTTCACGGAGCCCAGAATAGATGCCTTCATATTGGTTGTTTCCTTGTAGGTGTCACTCAGCGACTTGACACTCGAGTCCTTCGCCTTGCGATACAGATCGCCGTAAAACTCCTGCCGCATATGGATGCGCTGCTGGGGCGTGGCACTCTGGTACATCGTGTCCAGCAAGCTACTGGCTATGCTATGACCCGCGAGCCGTACTACGTGACCCATCAGGCTATCCACCAGCTTCGTTTTGGTCGCTGGTGCTCCGTATTTAAGCATTCGCTGGACGCAAAACTGGGCGTACTTCGACTGGCACATGTCCACGGTGAAGGGCAGCAGCTGCTCGGAGATTTCGGCCCGGAGAGCGGGAGAAGCATATTTGAGCATGCATTGGAGCACGCGGGCGGTATCGTGGGCCTTGACCACTTTGGATATGGTGTCGCCCACATTGAGCACCTTGTATATCTGCTCGACCAGCTTGTCCTTGTTCTCCGTGCGGCGGCTGTCAAGGGGGAAAGACGAGAAGATTATTTTTGTATTTACAAGGGTTCATTGAAGGCCTCACCATCGCAGTTTCTCGTAGATCTGCTTGGCCTCCTTGGTGATTTCGTAGGTGTCCCTGGTGCTCTTGCGCTTCAGCTTGAGGTCCTTTTTCTCCTGCTTGAACTTGGCCCAATCCTGTTTCTCACCCTCCGCCGGTGGCTGTGGCTTTCCAGCGAACTTATTATTGTTGTTTCCGCCAAACTTTTTGCCACCGGATTTATCGAACTTCTTGAATCCTCCCGCTCCTCCACCAGACTTGTCGAACTTCTTGAATCCTCCCGCTCCACCACCGGACTTGTCGAACCGCTTGCCCGACCCTGCTCCGCCGGGCTTATCAAATCTCTTGGCACCTCCTCCGGCAGATTTGAATTTCTGTCCATTGACCGGCTTGCCGGGCGATTTGTTGGGCTTGAAGGCCGGCGGAGGCTTAGCGCCTGTTTTCGCCACCTTTGCAGTTCCCTTTGGCTCCGAACTGACCATGTTTTTTGCTACTATATCTTGCACTTACACTATTTGGAAATGTTGTTGGAAGAGTTACAAATTCTACACGTGCTGAGGGCGCAGTGTGACCGTCGCGCATTTAATACATGTTCGTAAATAAGCCATATGAACTAACCAGAAGCGGGCACACTATTCTACGGTCAGCAAAAACCAAAGGAAACAATGTTGTTCAGAAATTTTCTATACGAATGATCCAAAACGATATTGGATAAAGAAATATCATTAATATATTAATATATTATCGCTTTTCAATCAAGCCACAAAAATATCACGATATATATTTATGTTTATACAAAAATATCGATATATCGATATCTGTATATACATTTCACATCTCCATTGTCAACCGGCGATAATAATTATTTTTCAAGCACACGTGCAAGATATTTTAAACTTCAAAACTTGCATTTTTATTTTTGATTGAGTACAACATAAAACACTTTGTTCTTATTCCGCTGCGAGACGCTTACAAAATTCCTTGTCTCACGTTCTTAAGTGGAAAGCGAAACGAAATGTCCAAAACGGCGGCATCAACGCCACTCTCCGTTAACTCAAAAACGGTAAAAAAGAACGGTAGAGCGGCCCCCGGCACAGGTCAATCGACGTCTAATGGCGGAAGAGCACGTGCCAACGGTAAAGGTAAAAAGCAGCCACCGTTCGATCTAAGGAACCTAGATGCTTTAACAGAGGAGCTGCTCGGCGACAAGAAGAACCTGACTGCAGCCCAGAAAGTACAGCGTAAAATGCTCGAGGAATACCTGTGCAACGAATTCGGAGAGAGTGATGACAGCTCGGAGGATAGCGAGACGGATGACAGCAATGAGAAGCCGTCGGGATACGGCAGCGATAGCGACTCCGACGATAATGATTACACCGAGTATACAATGAACATATCCAGCCCAGAAGCGTCGCCGCAGCCGCCGCCCCCCGCAACGAAGGCTGCCCCAAAGTCTCTGGCTGCCAGGCCAACCGATCGTAAGCGAAACAGTCTTAGTGCCAACAATGATGCAAACAATAACGATAACGAGTCCGACAAACGCGTTCCACCACGTAAGATGCGTCGCAGCCTGGAACAAACTGAGCCCGTGTATGAGGATGGCAAGGCGCCCTACTGCCCGCTGGTCGTCCGCAAGTCCCTGCCTGCCGGCATAGTAGCCAAATCCTGCCCGTTGCCAGAAAGACGTAAGAGCATGGCGGCCAATGAGGCAAAGTCGTGCCCACTGCCGCCCAAAGCAAAGGTCAGCCCCCGAGTGGACGATGAGATGCCCACCACAAGCACCACCACCAAGCAAGTGAAGAAGGAACCCATTGTGGAAGTACCAAAGGACATGCACAAAACCAATAGCATCGAGGAGGGTCGCCGCATTCTGCAGTGGATCATGAACCCGGTCAAGCCGGATGACTTCTTCAGCGACTTTTGGGAGAAGAATGCCTGCCTGGTGCAGCGCAAGAATCCCAAGTTCTTCTCAGAGCTGATCTCATTCCAGATGATCGACGAGATGCTGATTCAAAATCACCTGGAGTTCACCACCAACATTGATGTGACCAGCTATACGGACGGCAAGCGCGAGACTCTGAATCCGGAAGGCAGGGCCAAGCCGCCGACGGTTTGGGGCTTCTACGGCGATGGCTGCAGCATTCGCATCCTGAATCCGTCCACCTATTTGGCCGGACTGCGTCAGGTGTGCAGCATGCTGCAGGAGTTCTTCCATTGTTTGGTCGGCGCCAATGTGTATCTGACGCCGCCAAACAGTCAGGGATTCGCACCGCACTTTGATGACATCGAGGCCTTTGTGCTCCAGATAGAAGGGCGCAATCGCTGGCGCCTGTACAAGCCTCTCCAGCCGGCCGACGTGCTGGCCCGCGAATCCTCAGGGAATTACAGCCAGGAGCAGCTGGGCGAGCCCATACTGGACAAGGTGCTGGAGGCCGGCGACGTTCTTTACTTCCCGCGCGGCACCGTCCACCAGGCGATCACCGACAAGGACCAGCATTCGCTGCACATAACGCTGAGTGTCTATCAGCAGCAGGCGTATGCCAATCTTATGGAACACTTGATGCCGCACGTCCTCCAGAGGGCGGTGAAGCAGAGTCTGGCCATGCGCCGCGGCCTCCCGCTCCTCACCTGGCAAAATCTTGGTCTGGTGCATGCCAGCGATCAAAGTCGCACTCGCAGCCAACTTATAAAGTATGTCCAGGAGATGGTACAGAAGAATCTGGTCCCCACGGAGACTGAGATCGACTGGGCGGTGGATCAGGTGGCCAAAAAGTTCCAGCACGAGGCCCTGCCGCCTACCATTCTGCCGGAGGAGAAGTTGCGCACGGTCTTTGGGTCGCGTAGCGACCGGGATGAGAAGGGCTATTGCATCTGTGACCACGAGTTTACCGATCAGACTTCAATCCGTCTGTTGCGCGCCAACATCCTACGACTGGTGCGAGCCGAAGGCTCTTTGCGGATCTACTACTACGTGGACAATGCCCTGGAGTACTGCAAGTACGAGGCCAACTTCATGGAAATTGAGACCACAGAAGGGGGTGCCGTTGAGACCCTGATAAAAGCGTATCCCGCCTATATTAAGGTATCTCTGCTGCCGCTGAAGAACGCTGATCGCAGGATTGAGGTGGCCACGGCTCTGTGGGAGCGCGGTCTCCTGATGACCGAGAAGCCGTTTAAGTAAAAAATGAAGAAACATAAAAAATGTGATGATAACTAGAAGATAAATAATATTGTTACAAATATAGTATTTATTAAGACTCTGCTGTTTTGCCAGCCAAAATATGAATGAAGTCGCAATAACTCGCATAATTTCATTGTAATCGTCATTTATCATTTGTAATTCATTTCCCATTTGGGCACTCGGCCCGCAAAATCCCAGAGTTTTGTGGCTGTTCTGTAGGCGTCCGCCCGGGTTATGAAACCAAATCGCAAATTTGTAATATACACATGATTCGTTTAACAACTTGTTTTACTTTATTTGGACTAGCTACACGAATTGGGAAAGAAGGGGAGGGAAGTACATTATGTGTTCTCCCTTAGGCGCTGCGGATTTTCTTGCGTTCGCGGTAGAGGCTCTCTTTCTGAACTGAAAGATATAGAAAGGATTGGAACAATGTAGCTTTTGTTTGAATTTAACGGTAATTCATAAAAAATTATAATACAGATAAAAATAATAATATTGATTTATATTTATTAATTCGCTCAAAGCATAACTATTATTATTTTGAGCGAAAAAATAGCACTAAAAAATAATCATTATTTTTTTAACGTTTACAATATTATAATTCTCAAGTTACAATTACGAAGGTAGTCTTTAATCCCCACGCACCACATAAGAGTTAACCCACACTCGCTCTCATTGCCGGTATTGACCTGGAAGACTACCTTGTATAACTGTTCATGACATTTCTACTCACTGTAGGGATCGAAGCGTATTATCTCCAATTTGTCGGCCAAACGATCACGAAAGGCATTAAACTGATGCCCGCTGACCGCACTTTCCAGCACAACCATGATGCGCCTGTAATATACGGACAGCAGTCAAACACAAATTCGATTCAGATCAAAAGGTTTACTCACTTGCTCTTCACTTTTTTCAGTAAAACGTTTGTCAACCTCATTTTGATTCAGCAAACTTGGTAAACACACAAAACAACAAGAATTCCGCAGACTTGTGCAAGCGTATAAGTCGAACAGCTGACTGAGAGCGCACTCCTATCGATAGGCAGACGTAGCTGCCACCGATAGTGCTATCGATATCGAAATCGCAACGCTAAATTGCTAGTGTACAGTCGTCGAAAAAATTCCGGATTTTGTTGTTGTGTTTTGCAGGTACGCGGCAAAAAAGAAATTCTTGCTAACACGAAGTAAACAATTGGCCAAAAGCCCATTTCTTCAGTAACAAGACACTCGCAAGAATGGTCAAATTAGGCAAAAAAAAGGTCGTGGAGGAGCTCGGTCGGAAGAAGTCGGAAAGCGAGGGTCGGCGCAAAAACGGAGCCGCCCCCGACCGCGACAGCGAGGAAAAGAATGCAGTGTTAGAGGGGCAACCGGAGCGCGGCTCTAATGGAGAAGATGCCACATCCCGGGCCTCCAACTCCTCTTCGGACACGAAGAAGGTCACCAAACGCAAGGCCGGATCGATTGACAGCGACGACCTACCACTCAACGGCAGCAGCGGCATCGCTGGAACCAAAAAGTCGCGCAAGTCCGGCAAAACCAAGGCGGCCCCAGCCGCCTCCGTCGCTGCCAAGAATGGCAAGAAGCCGGCTTCCAAGCGACCAGCGGATGATGAGGCCAACAGCAGCGATGAAGCCGGTTCACAGGAAGACGAGGAAGAGGAGTATGAGGCATGTTATGTTATGAGTGCAAATATTAAGATTTTCCCTAACGATGCTTGCTCAGCAGAAAAAATCTGTATTGAAAGCAAAAGAAGAAATTCTAGTCGAGTCGAGGCTTTTTCCAATTAGAGGGAGAAATCTAGATATCTAAATAGCTTCAAAATGTATTTACCAAATAGGAAAAGCTTTATTTATAGTCTTAACTCTTTAAAAATAGATTAACTTAAAATAATTATGCACAAATACTTGACCCTATGTACAGTTTTGTCAAGTTATTCTTTGCAAAACAATTTAATATATGTATGTACATATATGTAGGTTAGGTTAGGTCTTTCTAGCTCGCTCGTTTACTGATATAAATATTGTCTCATTTATAATATCTTAAATAAACCAACATTTTCCAGGTGGAGGCAATCGTTGGTCACAAAACTTTGCGCGGCGCCTCATACTTTCTGGTGCGCTGGAAGGGTTACAACAAGGACTTTGACACTTGGGAGCTCGAGGATGGATTGAACTGCGACGATTTGATTGCTCAGTTCCGCAACAAGGTGCGTTCAGCATTATTATTATACAAATAATCGTATAATCTTATTCACTATATCTCTTGTTTTTAATTAGCAACCGAAAGCAACCGACGCCGGAGCCAAAGCCAGAGGCAGGCCGCCGAAAGTTGTTAAACAAGCTGGCAGCGGTAAACGCGGAAGGCCTGTGGGTAGTGGTGGTGGTGGTAGCAAAAAAACAGCTACGTCGGCAGATCCCGAAAAGGAATGGGTGGTTGAACGCATTGTTGATTGTGTCGAGGACGACGATGGCAGCAATCTTTACCGGATACGGTGGAAGGGATTCGGGGCCAAGGACGACACATGGGAGCCGGAGTCAAATCTCTTCTGCGAGGGTCTGATTGAGAAGTACAAGCGGGCACTGGTTACGCAAAAGAACGTCGATACCAAGGAGTTGCGCGAGTCGCCGAAGAAGACCAAGCGGCTGGTCAACGAGTGCTATCCCAGGACGAACATACACAATCGTATCGAGCGCTCCTCCAAGCGCTCTGCCGCCAAAAACAGGTGGGCTTAACACAAACCTCCAACCAGGACAGAGCACACTGACTTCTTTGTGTATCTTTCCCAGGGTGTTCTATGGCGAGGAGTGAGTGAAGGCTGCGGCCAAGGCAGTCATCTCATCGGCTGTCCCGCCACCTCGAAGTGGTCGTCGTCGGCGAAGGCCGCTTGCCTAAATTCTGAACATATTTGTTTTGTTTTTGGGTTACATTTATTTTATTTTTCGTTAAATTCAACGTTTCAGCTGAAGGGAGCAAATACAAAAAACACATATATGTTAGGATCGAACAAGCGCGACGCATCACAATCCAACAAGACCAGCAAGGAACGCTGAAGAACACTGAAGATTTATCTAGCACTTAAGTGAGGTCAGGCACCACGGTATATTCGTAGTATTATATCTGGTTGTGCTGCACCCAGCCAGCGTACAGTGTAAGAAAATGAAACTTAGATCTAAGTAAGCAAAAACCCCTTCGATTCGGTAACTAAATACATTTAGTTGAGTAAAGGAACTCGTTCGTAAATACACAGCTGCAGAGAAAGCATCTTACCATTCTTCCCAATTCTTCAATCAATATTTAGACACTTCGGTGTAAAAATAATAATAATAATACTAGAAGAGTTGCAAACGCATCTCCAGTATGGAATAAATAATTAAATAAATGTAAAAGATGTCACTGGAATGTGAAGTTTGTTCTGGGAACCAGCAGGTGCTTCGCTTCAAAGAGTATATCTAAACTGCATATAATTACAATTAATTAATAAATAATGGGGAGCTAAACCAAGAGAAATCCAAATTGGAACACAGGCGATCGCTTATCAAGGCCGTCTTAGAGTTGCTTAACTTTTATTTAACTTTTTCGCTCGACAATCAGTGACACGGTGTTATTGGCTAGATGCACCCAGGCTGTTAATCCCCTAGAGGCCGGGCTGCAGGCCGAAACCGGGACCCTTTGGCTCCTCGCTTAGGGATGTGGGCTCACCCTTCGGCTCGCTGGCAAAGCGACCGTTGCGGGGACCAGGCGGCGATGGCTTATCGGCTTTCAGGTCCCTCAAAATGTCCTGCATGTCCTTGGCCGTCAGATCTTCCTGGAATAGAAAAATAATATATAAATTATAGTAAATATGAGAGGTTCTATACCTTGGGAACTCACATAATAATCATCGTTGACCGCCACCATGGGCGCATTGACGCAAGCACCTAGGCATTCCACTTCCGAAATGGTGAACTTCTTGTCCTTGGTGGTATCCCCAACACCGATGCCCAGCTGCTTCTTGCACGTCTCCAGGATCTCATCCGAACCGCGCAGCCAGCAGGGCGTGGTGGTGCACACCTGGATGTGGTACTTGCCGGTGGGCTTGCGCATGAACATCGTGTAGAAGGTGGCCACCTCGTAGACGCGCATATTGGGCAGCTCAAGGATCTCGGCCACCTTGTGCATGGCCGAGATCGGTAACCAGCCGTATTGGCGCTGGGCCAGGTCCAGCAGGGGGATCATCGCTCCGCGCTTGTGGCCCTCCGGATAGATGCTGAGGATTGCCTCCACGCGCTTCTTGTTCTCTGCGGTGAACTCGAACGGGATGTTCGGGTTATCCTCCGGGGTGTCGCGATGCACGAAGAGATTGTCACTGGCCCGGACGCCGCTGGTAGATATTGCCCGGATTCCACTGCGCTGCAATATCGTTTAGATCCTGTTAATGTTATTGTTTTCCTCGGCATAATTATATAATCAAACGGGAAGGCAGTAGCCATTTCCCCAGCCCATTCATTGGACTTTATAAAGACACTCCGCTTACCACTGCGGCCAGTGTCTTGGTGGCACAATTCGTCAGCATTTTGTCGATTCCAAAAGGAGCTGCGGCTGGGAAAAAGCTAATTTGCTCTTATGTGAAATCTCCTGGCCTGCTGTCAGTTTTTTTTTTACAAGCACCGCTTCCAGCTGATTTTAGTCGAGCGCTTTGCAACACTGGTATGCGTATGGCATGGTATCGACTTGACCTATCGATAGCGCGCTCAATGCAACTTGCAAAATCTAACGGACCCGCGATCAGACGCCAGCAAAAATGTATAAATTCCCACTTGCGAACAGTTTTTTGAACAAAACATACATTCAAAGTGATAAACTAAGGGCCCTTCTGCCGCAGTTTGAGGAGGCGCTCGATGGGAATCATAAAATTCGTCAGGATTTGGGAGGTGAGTGTCGTAATTACCTCTGGCGCTTTGACATGCTGCTACATGTGTACCCTTGCCACAGCTATTCAGGCCGAATTGCAGGCACTGAAGTTCCACTCATCTATATTCGATCAAATAATAAATATTTCGGCGGGGGCGCAAAACACGGCGACGATGGTGTCCAACTCTGTAGAGACTTGCTATGATAAGATTGTCCAAATTGAGGAGCTGGTTCACCAGGTGGGAATGGAGAAAATCCTTCATTATACAGTCAAATGCAAGGAGGACCAGACGCTCCGCGAGATTAATTCTATAAAAAAGGCGTTCGATCACGAGTCGAAGCAGCTAGACGCTCTTGAAAGCCGCAGCTTGTGTAAGATTTTGTGGAATATGTGTATATTTGCATAGATTAATATACATATATCTAATCAAATTTTCACTTTTTAAATATTATATGCACCTTCAGTGAAGAACTTCCGGCAGCTGCAGATCCTTCTGGAGAGCAACCAAAATGGCCTGGCCGTGCTGCAACAGGAGGTGGACAACATGGAGCGCCAAATGCTGAACAAGATGAAAAGGGCCACGGATTATCGAAATAAGAAGATAATTCACATATTGCAAACCAGCAAGTTGATCGATCCATTGGAGTCAAAGGTTGTACCTTTTATGCTTTGCTTAATTAATAAATTGACCTCATCTGCTTCATATAGTCTCCAGGTTCTACAGGTAGCCAATTACGCTTGGATTTGAATCGCAGGAAGCGTCCCTCAACTACATCAGTAGGTTCGCCTGTTGGTCTAATCCTTCAGCCGGCCTTGGACTTCTTAAGTAAATTTATGCAGACAAACGACGACGACAAAAATCCTGACCCAATGAATGATGCGGATCGACGCAATGGCGCCCCATCGCCATCCAAACAAGTCCGATTTATGCCTCCGCCCGACTTGGAGTGCGTTCACATTGTAAACAGACTTTCTTCAATGTCGACTGATGACGGTTCGGTGGAAAGAGCAAAGCCCACGCCGCACTCGGGTAGAGGATCAAATAAGTCAAGCGAGATGCTTGAACTCGTCGAGAAAGGGAAGGAGTTCGAAGATTCTAAGGACTTGGAATCGGAGGACGATGCGCAAGAAGTTGAATTTGAAGCAGAGGAAGCTGAAGAAGATTTAGAAATGGATTTTAATGGACAGGAATTATCCGGTGACGATAAATTGGGTGCAAAAGGAACAAGGAAGAATATATCGACACAACCAGAGAAGCTGCCACAATGGGAAGAGTCAGAGAAGGAGGATGAATCCAGGGCTTCTTCGGACGAAAAAGACAAGGAGATGCAGGAGATGTCGGTCAACAATAATACAGTTGAAGTACCAAAGGTTGGGACTATACCATCATCGGGAGCGACATCAAAATTCACTTTTACCCCAGAGGACAGTGGATCGAAATATAGCAGATTCAAGCTGACAGCGAGCCAAAAGACCAGCCACGATGCCATGGATGTGGACGAGGGCGATGCCGATCGTCAAGAGGAGGCATCGGATGAGAATGAGATTTTTGTGATCCCGATGGCACAGCCCAAGCCCACACAGTCTAAGCATTCAGTCTCGGTTATAGTATCGCCCTCGTCCAGCGATCGGGCAGACTCCATGTTAAACTTTTCGGAACCGAATTATGAGTTCAACGATGATTTCTGGACGGCCAAACACGCTAATGATAATACAAACACTGGCCAATTCTACAATCTATAAACTGCAAAAAAGGAACAAAACTAACTAACTACGGTTTTCAATCTAAATATAAGCACCGCCAACTGAAGGCTTCACATAGTATTTATTTCATTTTCAACATTCCCAAAGAGTGTGTTTATGATTTGTTTTTTCAGTATAACTAAACAAATTGCTTATTTTTATAAAAATACATATCAATTTTCTATTTTGTAATCAAAAATAGGTGTGAACAATGTAACAATGTAACCAAATGTTAGTTATTTGTTCTTAATTTAATTAATTGCTTTAAATTAATTTTAATTTTCAAAATTACGTTTTAATTTTCTACTCTGTAATCAAAATTATCTGTAAAACAATATATTCAATAAAAAAAGTCGAAACCTAAAATTTCACTTAAAAATTACTCTTAAAATGTTGAATTTAATAAGAAATGTAAAAGTATTTGTTTTTATATTTTAAGTCGCTTTAAATTAATTTTTTTTTTAATATTTACCCTGATATTTAATTTGAATTTTCAAAATTACATATTAATTTTGCAGGGTATTATAATTTCAGTCAGAAGTTTGCAACGCAGTGGAGACCTTTACGACCCTATAAAGTATATATATTCTTGATCAGAATCAACAGCCGAGTCGTTGTGTTTCAACGTATTTTCATTTACTCTGAGATATGAGCTTTTGTTAATATTTTATAAAAATCGGACAACTATATCATATACATACATAGCTGCCAAGCGTTCGGTAGATGTAGAGAAAATGTAAAGCTGGGAATGTAAAACTGTAGCTGTCAAACTGTAAACATAAAAGTATAGGAAAAATTTAATGAAATAATATATGCAAGGGTATACAAACTTCGGCGTGCTGAAGTTAGCTTTCTTTCTTGTTTATATTTTAAATCGCCTTAAATTATTATTTTTTTGTAATACTTACTCTATCGATAGATGATCCACACGACTATCAATTGCACAATCGATAGTCAAGCCCTATCGTTATCGTAATATTTGTAAATAAAACCACGAGTTTGCAACGAAAAAAGGAGAAATAATGGCCAGGAAACGGAAAATCCCAGTGCGTAAGCACCACGGCATTCGCGATCCCCTCAAGCAAATAGAGCAGAAGGAAAAGAAGTATAAACGTATGCCATAATCAGCTAGAAACACCTCACCAACATATTTCCATTGCAGACTCTCCAAAGTAACGAACAATCCTCCCGAGAAAAAGGACGAGCAGCAGGTGTCCTTCAAGTTCCGCCAGTTCAAGCGACTCGCCGATGCCACCAAAAGCGGAAAGAAAGTGAAACTGGGTGTCATAGGCAAGGAGGATATTCCGAAATCGTCGTTAGGGGCCAAGACCAGCGGCGGCTCCTCCTCGGCCAAAGAAGTGAAGAATATCAAACAGTTTGCGAACGAAACGGACGAGGATTATCTGCGTCGCGTTAACCGCATCACCAGTGCCTCCGTACGCGAGGCCCAGTACGAGGCCAAATATGGCGTAAATGTGATCCGAAACCCCAAGACCGGAGAGATTACGGTCCAGAAGAGGCCCAAAAATGAGATTGATGAACTGCTCAAGCAGAAACAAAAGGAACGTCGCACAGCTGCAGGCAAAAATGGTCGGAAAAAGGCCAATAACGCCCCCCAGAAGACAACAATGGATGCCAAAACCAGCAGGGAGCTGATCAAGAGAGCCTTCAAGGAGGCCAAGGACGAGGTGGATTCCGAGAACGAGAAAAGCGCCCCGCCCGCGGAATATAAACGAGATGTTTTCGCGTTTGGTGAGATCGTACATGCGCCACCATCACTAAAGACACTGCCCAGGAAGGCGCCTAAGAACGAGACGGTGCCACGGCCGGGACGCAAATCCAATCTCCTCCTGAAATCGATGCTTAATCCCGCCACAACGGAAGGGGACCAAGACCAGCATGACAGCAGTGGGCGAAAGGTGGCAGCCAAATCCAAGGTGGCCTTCAAAGCACCCACCAAGGCACAGATGAAGGGCAAGCGAAGGGATCTTCCGGCGGCCACACGTTCCATGCTAGAAAACGAGCGCAACAAGATGATTTCACTGTACCGTCAACTAAAGAATAAGACGGCAGCGGATGCCTAAGCATAAAGACTAAATGGAGTTCCCATTATATTTTTTATCACGAAAACAATAAATTAATGTTTAAGAAATGCATTTGTTATTCTTGATATCGATAACATCGATAGCAATCAATTACAGAGACCCTTACATACAAATTGATTTTGTAAATATAAGCGAGCCCTTACTTAATTTAAACATTTAATAAAAATAAAAAATTGAATTTAAAAAAAACCAAAAGCAAACTTACCGCAAATGTCTAGCAAAGTTTCACTCCGTCTAATTCATCGAGTCATTTTTAGGTGTTTTTTAGAGTGTGGTATTTTCGAGAGGACTGACTGCGGGCACACAGTCTCCAAAATTAAATAGTTAAATTTAATATTTTTCGGTGAGAGCGCGCGTCTCATAAGTTTTCTCAAAATTCTTAGTTCTAGGAAAAAAACCGAGTGCCCAGGAAAACACGACTGTATTGTCTAAACATTTCGTTAGGCAATTTTTTTAATATATTTTTTACAATATTGATTGAATTCATTGTGAATACATACACACACACTGACGCACGCGGATAGAGAGGAAAACAACAACAATTATTGCTGGCGCGCAAATACACACACACGCGGGCGCACTCACGACCACAGAGGCGTATAACAACAATTGATAAATTGCTTAGACGCTAAATGAGTCAAAAATTGTGCTTGTAAAATTAAAGCCGAGCTGTTTTTTGTTCCTGTTTTGCGAGCTGTTTTACCGCAATGTCTTGCTGCAATAGTGTGGGTGAGTGTGGGTTTTGTTTCTTCTTCTTTGGCTTATCAGCTGGATAAGAGGAAGAGACGCATGGAAGGGAATAACTGTGTTTTACCTTTAAGTAGTGTATATTCTGTGAAGTAGAGCTGCAAAACTATCGATAGTGGGTACATCGATAGTTTTCAACTTCGATGTTTCAAA
>JAEIIL010027536.1:2881-16668 GCA_018905715.1 Drosophila lini
AATGGATCCAGATTGTACCGCATTGTGCCGGAGAAGAGCACAGGTTCCTGGGGAATGATCGAGATCTTGCTGCGCAGATCGTGGAGACCCATATCGTTGGTATCCCGCTTATCAATGAGAATGGATCCATCGTTGTAGGACAGCCGGAAGAGAGCATTGATGAGCGATGATTTCCCTGCTCCTGTGCGTCCAACGATTCCGACTTTTTCCCTTGGCTTTATGACAAAGTTTAGTGACTTGAGCACATAGTCCGCTTTGGGATTAGGAATGTAGCGCAAGCTTAGCTCATCAAACACTATTTTCCCTTGCTCCGGCCATGACTTTGGTGGCTTCTTATCTAGCGGAGCTTCTAGTTCTCCTTCCGGTTCGATGTCTTCGTACTCGACCACGCGCTCCACGGCAGTCATTGTGTTCTCCAGCTCGGCGGACTGCCGCATTCCCCACTGTACCATGCCGGTCATGCCCATGGCCTGAAAATATTGAGTATGAGTTTTATTAAAGGAAGTAAATCTATTCTAATTATTAATAATAAATAGAAATTAATTAATTAAAAGAAAGATTACCAACCTGCGTTATGGCCAAACCAACATCGCCGCCATTTGCCGGCGGAAAGACAAAGAAGCTGAGGGTTATTATGGCTATATAAATCACACAGAAGCAGTCCAGCCAATAGCCAAAGGCCCTCGAAGTGCTTATAAACATGTAAAAAGCGGAGCTGTGCATGTCCTGGTAATTATCGAACTCTGCCTCCAGTACCCGTTGAGCACCAAAAGCCCGAATAGTGGAGAGGCCTGTGAGTGAGGCAGCCAAGTGCGAATACACGGGGGAGCGAGCTATAAACAAAAAGGGCAAAAACAGTTTAGGAATAGATTTTCCAGAATAGAGAAGGATTAGCACTTACTTATTGCCTCCAAGCGCTTCACATCCCGCGAGGTTTTCAGATAAAAGGTACGCAGCTGATAGAAAATTATGCCCAGGACGAGGGTCGGGATGAGGAATAGCGGATTGACCAGGGCTATGACGATAACAATGCCAGCCAGCGAGAGGAAGATTTGAATCACATCCATCATTACGGCAGGCAGTATCTCGTCCACCTGTCCCATGTCCTTCGAGAAGCGATTCAGAATGCGACCCGATGGATTCGTGTTGAAGAAGTACATGGCTGCCCGGGTGATGCCGCGAAACATGGAGTTATGCAGTCGAATGGAAGCCTTCATGGCTAGGTTGAAAAACAGAAAGGAGCGCGCCACGGTCACAACGATGGTTAGGACCGTAATCAACGTGAATATATAGGTGTCCAGCATTTCAGCGTCGACGGACCAGCCCAGATCTCGCATCCAAAGCGAGAGTTGCGACTCGAGAGCCTTAGAGCTCAGTGTGTTGTTATTCTCGGCTTGGGCAGCCACATTTCCCTTTTTGGTAACCCTGAAAATGGGAATAATGGGAAAGGAGTTAACAGGAAATTTCACATAAATCATGTTCTGCCCAGAGGCAACGCCTTACCAGTAAGAGAGAAAATAGTCGCCCAACGATGCCATCGCCTGCGATAGCACGCAAAATCCCATCATCACGAAGAAGGCAAAGAAACCGCCTCCAGCCTTGAAGTATTTGCTGTACAGACCGAGGCCGATACGACCCGCTTCCTGTCGTTCCTGATTGATCATCTGTCCCGCCTCTGCCTCCGCGTCCTCCAAGCACGAGTCTGCGATGGACAGCAGGGATTGCTCGCTGTTGCGCCGTTGGTCGCCATGGCCGTGGCTGTGAGTGTAGCTGCCGGACCGTGAGCGAGATTTCTCCTCCGACTGCTCATCTCGCTCCGGATCGGCTAGCATGCTGGCAAAGTCCAATCCAGACTCTCGCAGAGACTCGTAGGTGCCCACGGCGCTCACCTGACCCTTGTCCATGATCACAATCTGGTCGGCGTGCTGCAGGAACTGCAGCTGATGAGTAGCCAGAATTACGATGCGCTCGCGCAAATAGCCACGCATGCACTGTTCGAAAAGATGACGTGCCACATGGGTGTCCACAGCACTCAGTGGATCGTCCAGCAGGTAGATAGAGGTCTCCCGGTAAACAGCTCTCGCCAAACTTATTCTCGCCTTCTGCCCGCCGGACAGAGAGGCGCCTCGCTCTCCGACAATGGTTTTGTCCTTAAATGGCAACAACTCAAAGTCGCGCTCCAGAGCACACTTTTTCACCACCTTGGCGTAGCGTCGGCGATCCATGGGCTGGCCGAAGAGGATGTTCTGGCGCACGGTGCCGGAGAACAGCCATGGCTCCTGGGAGGCATAGGACATCGATCCATTGACCTTGATCTCGCCAAACTCAGCGCGCAGTTCCCCGAGAATGGCTTGAATGAGGCTGGATTTGCCAGAACCAGTGCGTCCGACAATGCCGAGCATAGTGCCGGGCTGGACTCGGAGGTTGACTCCATTAAGCGTATAGTCGGGCGAGTTGATGTCCCATTTGGCTCTAAGTCCAGTGATGGAGATGCCCGCCTCCGACAGAACGGCATTCTCATTAATGGTGGAGAGAGGCGGCCCCAACAGCTTGTCCTCGGCCTCATCGGCATCTTCCTCTCCGTCGGCATGCACCGTGGCCTGATTGCTGCCTACGGCATCCTCCGGTAAAGGCACACTCCTGTCCGAGACATCCGTTTCATCCGATTGCATGTACTTCTGCACGCGCTTAATGGACACGAGGGTCTCCGCCATCTGGGAGATGCCTTGTGGAAAGAACACGGTCATGGTGGTTCGCAGGATGTTGTAGTAGGCAGTGATCAAGAAGGCCACCTCCGGGGTGAGGAACGTGCCGAGCAGCACATACCCGACAAGGCTCAAAAAAATTGAGACTCGGGTGAGAAAGATAATGAAGGAGAGCAGAATGCCTCTTATGTAGGATACGTGACGGATGGCGTTGATCTCCTTCTTTCGCGCGTAGGCCACCATCTGCTCAAAGGGCAGCTCCCAGGCGTACATCTTGATCACCTGAATGCCCGAGATGATCTCGTTCATCATCCGCACACGTTCGTCCGTTCGCAGAGCGGTCCTCAGTCGTAGGACCGAAGTCTTCTTGCCCAGATACGCCTGCAGGGGGATGAAGAGCAGCATAAAAGCCACACCAAAGACAGCGGCGATTCCAATCTGAACATAGTAAACAGTTAGTGAGCAGGAAATAATAGGATTTACATGATTCCAGTATTTTTTACCTCCCGGTACATCAAGTAAGTGATAAACAGAGTCTCCAGCGGTCCCACCCAAAGGTAGTGCACGAAAATGGTAGCCAAGTCCAGCCTCCCGACATCGTTGGACATCAGGTTAACCACATGACCTGCGGTGGTGTCCCCAAGCGCCGTCTTGCTCAGTCTTAAAGCTTTGCGGTAGATCATGCTGCACATGCCTACGCGCATTTTGAGGCCTAAAATATACCGGAAAACATTATGCCATACATCAAACACCATTTTCGCCTGACTTACCCACATGCATAGTGCCCAACATGTAGGGATGCATGATGATCACATTTAGGGCACTGCACAGAATCACTCCCGCGGCATAATAGTAGGCAGCTTCAATGGACTCCGAGCCGTGGGTGTAGTAGGAGATGAGCTTCAGCAGGAAAAGCGGTTGCAGTGTTCGCAGGCCCAACTCCAGAATGAAGAGCACCAGTCCAAGCAGACCAAAGTACCAGCCAAACACCCGCAGGAGAGCCCTCAGCAAATTGGGCTTTCCCTTGGTCTTTTCGAGCTCGCGTTCCCAGGAGGCGCATAGCTTGTTGCCGAGGGTCTCTGCAAAAATTAAAACAATAAATGAATGCGAATTAATCGCAGATACGGCGGCACCCAATAAATTCGGATTACGGTTATCAATTTGCACAACAAAAATAAAGAAAACACAGAATCTTTGGGAGCAATTGAAGACAACAACAGAAAAAAAGAAGCAAATCAATTAAGACGGTCAACGAACATACTATGTGTTTGGATCGATCAGTCAAATGAATTGTTCTCGTGATAGCTACAGTGCTTCTGGAAAGTATTCGTATTCATTCCTTTATCTTCATATGACTTTATACAATTTCAATGATAATTGCTGTGTAATATAATGACTTGCAAACTGATTACAAACTGATGTGTCCTTAAATCAATTCGGAATGTTTGAGTATTTCATCATTGGATAAAATATGTACATATTTACCCGACTTGTGCTCCTTCAGGGCCCTATAAAGATCCTTGGTGTCCAGCGTGGCCTTGCGCCCCTTGATAAAAGTGGGCATGGTGTACCTACGTATAGAAATAATTATTTTATAAACATTAATTAATGATGAAATTTACAAAAACTCACCAGAAACATGCTGCTGAAATGAAATTTGATCGCTCTCGGGGATTTTCCGGCAGATCTGCCGTCTTCACCGACTGCATTTTGAGGTAAGGCCGCTAATGAATCTGAATTAAAGTGGCAATTAGATATAATAGCTGGTGACTGTAATAACCAATAGAGGATAACGGTAAAAGTAATTCAGTTGAGTGCTTGTTGTTGAAAACAAAAGGCGATATAAGCACAAACACGCGGCATGGCTTAATCAAACAAACATTTCTGTTTTATTTATCTGCGAATTGAATTCTCGTTGGCTTGGCGACTGGGAGAAGTCTGTGTATATTTTATTTATTTATTCCCCGCGAAACCAAGGGGCAAGGCAAAATACTAAAAGGCAGGGGGCCGGGTTGGATGTGTCACTGCTGCTGCTCATAAGTTTTGTAATTCATCATAATGAGGTTTATACTTTAACGACAAACCGCCCGTGAGCGAGCAACATTCGAGAACAGTTAGTTCTTAAAAAACAAAACACGTTGCTGGCCATTTCGCCATTACAGTGAAGACGCGTGGGTGTAGAAAAAGCACTTAATTATCGTAAAAAAGCCCATAAAAATAATTATGATGGACAAAGTAAAATATCTTCCTTTTTAGTGGATTTATTTTACTATTCTGTTTAGTTTCATTGAACAATTTTTTAACTATATTTAGGCCACCTTTTTTATAACTTTTTAAACAGCTCGCGAATAAAACAGAAAAAGTTTCCAAAAATACGTTTCGAGTAATCGGTCTTCACTGTATTTCTCTGCTCCTTCTTCGCCGTCTGTTTCATTCACTCGCGCGACCGAGAATAACCAATTCGGGAGGCGGCCGGGCCGTGTCAGCCATTTACCGTTTCCCCGTTCTGGCCATGCATTGGTGTGGGTACACACCCACACCCACGAAGGCCGTACCACGTTGCTGCTGTACGAAAAGGGAAACGAAACTTCTCCAAAATGTATGCAAATCCATTACATTTATCGGGCAAACAAACAATAATCGCGCATAGATAAAAGACCGCATCATCGATGGTTTTTCGTTTGCCTGTAAATTATCTAATCACATGGATTTTTTCCGGCGCACATATTTAAATAAATTGCCAGACAATCGGCGGTTGAGCACAATTAATATAATTGCTCCTGCTTGCGAAATCACTGGTGTGTACGTACATTTTGTTTCAATATTGTTTACATTCAACAATGACCAAACTGGCGAACGGTTCTCCGCGAACGTGAGAAGTGCTGCTATAGAAGGCCGGCTGGCACAGCTGGCTGGCAACGAAAAATAATGTAACAAATAATAAAACAAACTTCGGTCCGAGTGCCTGAAAGGGCAGCCGAATACTGGCGCTGGCTGTTGTGGCGTCGGCGGCTATCGGCTCTTGATGCGAATTTCGCCCTAGGCTACAGTCAAGCTTAGCGATGTGGGCTCTCTAGCTCGAAATGTTATTATTGATCTCTAGGTTCTGGTTGGAAAAATTATTTATTAACGAAAATTCAGGGCCTAGGAATATTTAAATTTTCAACTTAATTAATTATTTAAATTTAATTTAAGTATTTGCACTCAATGTGAATATTTCCATATTATGAACTTTCAATTTATATATTAATCTTGAAAGTATTTTTATATTTCAGGCATAAAGGAAATGGTCTAGATAAAAATATTAATTAACAATGGTTTTTAAAATTCTTTCTGATTCGTAGTTTTTTTATATACATAATTGTAAATAAATTATATAATTTTAAATCCCAAAAATTTCGTTGATTTGTAAAAAATATTTCTGGTAGCGATGTCATACTGTTCCATCAGTGTCCATGTGTGTGTAAAGTATATTGCACATTTTACTCTCCTGCTGAAGACGGAATCAACAAGTACAATTAAATATTTCAATGCATATTTGCATGCAAACATAAATATAATTGTGTAAATAATAATTACAATTACAAAACATACACAGAAGGAATGAGCAATTTTAAATCGTTACTACTAAGAGGTTGAGATTTCATTGAAATTAAACCTTCTGATTTTGTGTTTAATTGTGTGTAATAATTAACAGACATCCTCTTTTAATGATAAAGTTTATTAGATTATCAAGTTCACTGATTTCAGAAGTCCTCATTTCGATAAAATTTATTAATATGGTTATTCGTTTGCCTCACTTAATTCTAATTAATGATAATGGGAAAGGAAGTCCTAAATTAAATAACCAATATGACTCAAGTCATATCCCTCCTATTTTAAGCCTAAAAATCCCTAAACATTATAGTGATAAGTGTGATAATTTTACTTTTACCTAACTCTTCATATTTTTCATTTATGTAAATTTACTGAAGTAAATTGAAGAATTCAGATTTCAGAAAGTCGATAAAAACCCCTTATTTTTCAAGCTCAACTTGCTCTTTGACAATATATGTATTCCAGCATAAATATCTGCGATGCACTTCACTTGACCGCCTCCAAGCAAAATAAAGTACACTTCTGTTTAGACTCTATAAAATAGTCCCGATTTCCAGTTTTATTTCAGTTGGATTTATTGGTTTACATTGTCAGAAATGTAGGGCCCACAGGATTTCAAAACAAACTAACGAACGCGGAAATCAGTTGCGAATCGGAGACGACTTAGGCGACCAAGGCGGAGGCGGTGCTCGACTCGTATTTCCAGTTGGGCGGCAGGACGCTCTTAGTCTTGTAGTAGCGGGCCAGACGGTGAATTCTGGACTCGACCAGAATCAGACGGAACTTGCCATCCTTGTCCTTGCGGTTGCGCTCCAAATGCTTGCGGATGGCAACAGCCTTCTTGATCATGTGGTAAAGATCCTCGGGAATGTCGGGCTTCAGACCCACCGACTTCATGATGCGCAGGATCTTGTTTCCATTCACGAAACGCACCTGGGCCACTCCGTGCGAGTCACGCAGAATAATGCCTGTAAAACAATTCCGAGCCATTGGTCAACATAACCTCAAACAACAACACTCGTACACAATACACATACCGATCTTGGAGGGCGTCAGACCCTTCTTGCCCAGCTTCTTGATCTGGTCCTTAACATCGTCCGAGTTCAGTTTCAGCCATGACGGGACGGTACGGCGGTAGGGGAGCGCTGATTGGGAAATACCCTTGCTGTGGAAAATCGAAAACTTAGTCTGCGTTCTGGCGGCGGCGACTGTCACAAGCGAAACGTTAGCGCCATGTGCTTGCCACTCCTGGTCATTTTCCACGGTCAGTCAGCCCGCGAGCGGATCAAATGCATGAGCAGGGGCTAAATCCACACGGCAGACACATTTTGCAAACGTAACGCGCCGCGCAGAGGCTTGGAAATATTAAATAAACGCATTTTTACCCAGGAGCGTGCATACGACCCATCTTGATAGTCTAGTTTTTGACACCGAAAAGAAGGTGGAGACTTTTGGCTCGTTGACAGCTCGCGATAGTGGAGACCTGTCAGAGCTGCTATCGATAGATAACCAAACGATATCTCAGTTTTTCTCAAAATCAGCTAAATATATACTTTCCTAGTTAAATGAGAATTTTATTTACGTTGCAAGTAATATATTTTTGGACTTTCACATGTAATGTTATTTAAAAATCAATTGCTCGATGTATCGATAGCCTACTGCCGCTGACAACGTAAGTCTACAAAAATTCAGAGGTGCTTCGGGCAAACGGTCACATTATTGTTAGCAGCGCAGAAGAAATTAGTAAAACAAAATGCATTTAAATAAATACACTGAACTCTTGGAACGCCTGGAGAGCGAGGAATTGGAGGTGAGTTGGACCGGATCTGAGTGCATTGTTAAATTCCTCTGTCTCCGCAGCAAGTCGAGTTAGGAGCTGAGGTCTACCAGCAATTACTTGCGATTTATCTATACGAAAACAAATTGTGGGTATTCCAAATTTAGTCGACGTAAAATACTTTAATTATTATTAACTCTGGCTACGCAGGGCCAATGCCAAATTACTGTGGATGCGAGTACCCGACAAATTGAAGGAGGACAAAGAACTGGGCCAGTTAAATCTGCTGAACCTGGCGCTGCAGCACAACAATTACACCGACTTCTTCAAACACATCAAGTACGAGTGGTCCGAGAAGGTAAAGGCGCCTTTGGAAGACCTACTGCGTAAGTGGCCCAGGAAATCAGTTTAAATAGTGTCTAACAGATTCACACTCCCAGTCAAGCAACGCGAGGAACTATTCACGCTGGTGGGCAGCGCCTATGTGTCCATCTACCAGCAGGACCTGCTAGAATTGTCCCTGCTCTCGGAGAATGAACTGAAAAAGACGTGTGCGGCACTGGATTGGACCGAGGAACTCTACGGTGACCGTGTGATCCTGAAGCCCAAGGTTAAGGAGACGCCGCCCAGTCGCGGCAACGATGATCAGTTGCTCAAGTTGACCGAATTTGTAACCTTCCTAGAAAACTAAGCCTTATTTAAAAGGAATATCAGTCAATAAAAATAATTCCTTGAAAAAACAAGTGTGGTTCGGGTCTGCGCTAGGGCCGTAAAACGCCTACTGCTGTAGCGCAGTTCCGCACCACTAGATATATTGCTCAGAATTTGAGTTTTGAGCTGGTCACACTTCCCGTTGTGTCACTTGAAAAAAATATAATTTGCACCTCGTCGTCGGATTTTCATTGGAAATCTAATCGAAGAATACTTTGTTAAATACGAGCAGATTGCAGCAGACGGAACGGAAAAGCCTGTGAAATTATTTGTTGTCTTATAAAAACGCATTGCAAACCGCCCGAGGGCCAAACCGATCTGATTTTACGCAGAATAGAAAAACCGATTTTCAGTGCGTGTGTGTGTGAGAAGCAGCAGAAAAGATGGCAGCGAGCGACAAATCTGTGGATGACTCCCTATATCCCATCGCGGTTCTCATCGACGAGTTGAAAAACGAGGATGTTCAGGTTAGTTAGTGTCTATAGCCGGGCGGCTCCCGAAATGGCGAAATAATTGATTCTAAATGGAGAAGCGTGCCCTCACCCCTTCCTTCCGTCGGCTGTGTATTTGTGCAAAAAAATGCGTCATTGTGTGCATGGCTATTTTCGTTGGTATTGGTGTGAGCTTGTGTATGCACACTGCTGCGGACTGCGGAAAAAGTATATATTTTTTTTAGAAGGCAATAAAACATCGATTAGTTCTCAATAAATTTTGCATACAAAATAGAATAAAAATTTCCAGAAAGCTAGCATTCACTATCGATATGCAGGATAATCGTTTCCCATGGTAACATTCCAGTGGAGAAACTGCATTTTGCATTTCGATCAATTTGAGGAAGGACCTATAGGTATATCTTTAAAGTGCTAATTTATAAAGCAATTTAATGAGTTACATATGAAAAGTCTGTTACTTTCATTGCACAACTCTGAGTAATAAAAAAATTAACATTTATAATAGATATCCAATCCCATTGTTCTCATATTATTTCCCGTAATCCCCCTCAGCTCCGCCTAAACTCCATCAAGAAGCTGTCCACCATTGCTTTGGCTCTGGGCGAGGAGCGCACTCGGTCTGAGTTGATCCCCTTCCTTACTGAGACCATCTACGATGAGGATGAGGTGTTGCTGGCGCTGGCGGATCAACTTGGCAACTTTACAAGTAAGCATTTTGAAAATACTGGGATTTGTTCGATTACCTTAACGAACTAATTTTCCTCCTTTTTGCTAGGCCTGGTGGGCGGACCCGAGTTTGCAATGTACTTGATTCCGCCGCTCGAGAGTCTGGCCACCGTGGAGGAGACCGTGGTGCGTGACAAGGCCGTTGAATCTCTGCGGACTGTGGCCGCTGAGCATAGTGCCCAGGATCTGGAGATCCATGTGGTTCCGACGTTGCAGCGTCTCGTTTCGGGCGACTGGTTCACCTCTCGTACATCGGCCTGCGGCCTTTTCTCGGTCTGCTATCCTCGTGTCACTCAGCCCGTGAAGGCAGAGCTGCGTGCAAACTTCCGCAAGCTGTGCCAGGATGAGACGCCCATGGTGCGACGTGCTGCGGCCAATAAGCTGGGTGAGTTCGCCAAGGTCGTGGAGACCGAGTACCTCAAGTCGGACTTGATCCCTAACTTTGTGCAGTTGGCTCAAGATGATCAGGTAAGCCAAGATCATGTACTCTGTGTGCAGAACTTTAAATATTTAATTCCTTTCTCTGATCAGGACTCTGTTCGTCTTCTGGCCGTCGAGGCTTGTGTCAGCATCGCCCAGCTTCTGCCCCAGGACGACGTAGAGCACGTAAGCTCATTTAATCAGTTAAAATTCCATGTTTTGCTAATCGAATACTCTGTTTTGTGTTCGTAGCTGGTTTTACCCACACTCCGTCAGTGCGCCAGCGACTCTTCGTGGCGAGTGCGCTATATGGTGGCCGAGAAGTTTGTGGACTTGCAGAAGGCTGTGGGCCCGGAGATTACGCGAGTAGACCTGGTTCCAGCGTTCCAGTACTTGCTCAAGGACGCCGAGGCCGAGGTACGCGCTGCCGTAGCCACCAAGGTAAAGGATTTCTGTGCCAACCTGGACAAGGCCAACCAGGTGCAGATTATTCTCAGTTCCATTTTGCCCTATGTTCGCGATCTGGTATCGGATCCCAATCCACATGTCAAGTCGGCTCTGGCCTCTGTTATCATGGGCCTAAGTCCCATGTTAGGCGCCTACCAAACCGTGGAGCAGCTGCTGCCGCTGTTCCTCATTCAACTTAAGGACGAGTGCCCGGAAGTGCGCCTCAATATTATTTCCAACTTGGACTGCGTAAACGATGTTATTGGCATTCAGCAACTGTCGCAGTCCCTGCTGCCCGCCATCGTTGAGTTGGCCGAGGACTCCAAGTGGCGGGTGCGCCTGGCTATCATTGAGTACATGCCCGCTCTGGCCGGTCAGTTGGGACAGGAGTTCTTTGATCAAAAGCTGCGCGGTCTCTGCATGGGGTGGCTCAACGATCACGTATATGCCATTCGCGAGGCTGCCACACTCAACATGAAGAAGCTAGTCGAGCAGTTCGGAGCCCCCTGGGCTGAGCAGGCCATCATTCCTATGATCCTGGTTATGTCGCGCAACAAGAACTATTTGCACAGTAAGTGTGACGATGGGACATGCCAATTCTATTTTCATTTTGACTTTAATATGTATCCTTCATCAGGAATGACATGCTTGTTCTGCCTGAATGTTTTGGCCGAGGTCTGCGGCACAGACATCACCACCAAGCTGCTGCTGCCCACAGTTCTCCTACTCGCCGCTGATCCCGTCGCTAATGTTCGCTTCAATGTGGCCAAAACCCTGCAGAAGATCTCCCCCTTCCTGGAG
This sequence comes from Drosophila lini, assembly GCA_018905715.1. Classification (NCBI taxonomy): domain Eukaryota; kingdom Metazoa; phylum Arthropoda; class Insecta; order Diptera; family Drosophilidae; genus Drosophila; species Drosophila lini. The sequence continues at coordinate 14,518 of JAEIIL010027536.1, forward strand.
GCCAGCGTTATCGATGCCCAAGTGAAGCCCACTCTCGATAAACTGAATGCGGACACGGATGTGGACGTCAAGCATTTTGCTGCACAGGCCATTGCCGGTATAGCCGCAGGTAAGCGTCATACTACTCTGTGGGGATTTTCTATAGAATTAAGAAGCGTCAGGAATTTAAGGGGACAAGGAGAGGGAGGGAGAATAAAGTTAGCTTATTAACATCGCTATCCCTGCCTTAGAAATGGAATTGAATGTGTTTAGAACGGCGGTGCCGCCGTGCATGGGTGCCAAGATTGAGGCGGCCTTGGACTCGAAGCTGATAACGGAGGCACCTCCGATGCCGCCGGCATCTGATAATGATATTCTGCAGGAGATGAACGCCAAGGCAGCAGTGGAGGCCGCTGCTGACGATCAGCCGCCGGCCAGGGTTGATTCGGAATGTTAGAGGATGAGTAGCCCAACCATGAGAACTGTGTGATGTGCTTGCCTCCCGCTGTCTCCAGCTGCCAAGCTAACAATTGTATTTAATCCACCTGGCCACGTGTGTTCACCTGTTTGTTTAAGATAATAAAAAAACATTTTTCGATACTAAAATCACGTGCAAACTAAGAGCTCCCACCACCCCAATAAATATCAATGCTAATGTTTTACTATATTTTTTGTATCTTTCCCGGTATCATTCTCACCACGTGGCTGTGTCGAACCCTCTGTGTGCAATACATTATTTGTGTACTTTTTTACAGCGTAATCAATCTTCTTGCATCTTTTTTATTCTATTTTTAAACTGTATGTATTTAACGCCCGGCAAAACATATGTAGCAACAACACTTAAGAATGGAAAATTGTAGTGGATTCCCGGATGAGGGTGTTTGACGCCACAAAGCCACTGCTAAGGGATGGGAGTCGTCGTCGTCGAGAATTCGAGAGCAGAGGAGAGGAGCCTACTACTATGCCATCATATGCAAGCGAGAGCCACTAACGCGACACACAGCTAAACATTATTACTTACATACTTATATTATAAATAAAAAATTACCACATAAGCATAAAGATCATTAAAACATGTGTAGAGTTTGGAAAATTTGATAGCATCTGAATGCAAAATTATAAATAAAAATGAAAAATAAAAATTGTAGTAAAACAATGAAAAATCCTGCAAACTTTGTATTACTATTTTGAGTAGCTATTCCGCATAAAAGGGTTCTGAAACTTTTAAGAATGTTACGTGTTAAATTAGTTTAATGTAGCTCCAGACCTAGCAAGCAGAATATAATTTATTTTAAAAGATATAAATTTATATATGATATATATTTTTACTTTTAAAAGTGGTTACCTTCTTAAAAGTTTCAACACTTTAAGAAATATGTAAATTGTTTAACAAAAATCAGCATATAAAAGCTTTCCGAACTAGAAATAATGTCAATTTGGATAGTTATGATCGATTTCTAGTTCGGTGCACTGATTTGATATACAAACTTCGGCTTAAAACCTTCAAAATGACAAATTGTCTTTTTAAATCTTAACTTGTGTTTTTTATCCGAAAACGTATAAATCTCAAGTCTAAACTTTTGGATATCGATAGTCACCTGTTGCCGCACTCGATAGTTTCAATGACTGATTTTGGTTTGTTTTGTTTGGTTTCGCCAGGCAGCGAGCGCTTTCCGAGCGAGAGATCAGTTGGACTTTCGCGATCGTAATGAACGACGAGCGCTCCGTGGGTAAATGTAAATGTTTGCCTAACACTCGGAATTGCCACCACGCACGGTACCGTTGCCGTTCCCCTCCCCCGTATCGTTCCGTAAGTGTCGTTTGGAAACCGCGGGCGATCGCACCCAAAAGCACCATGAAATGATCTGTGAGAGTCAATCAGATGCAAATTTGATTGGGCGCAGCCAGGCAAACGAACCCAATGGAACTAATCAATTATACAAGAAATTCCTAGGTTTTGTCTGTATACTGGCAGACTTCGGTCATTATCAGTTTTCCGCCTAGTGTCGCAAGCTCCCGCGTCCGTTTTCCGTCCACTGACCTGGTGCCCTCCGATTCCCCCGCTCTCAACAGGTGCTTAAAATCCGCGTTAATTACAGACGTCCATGTCAAATATGCTGAGTTGCTATTATTGTTGCATTGTTTTGTTACTGTTGTTTTTTTTGTTTTTAG
>JAEIIL010027541.1:3277-21583 GCA_018905715.1 Drosophila lini
AGGGGTATGATTCTCGCTTTGGGTGCGAGAGGTCCCGGGTTCAAATCCCGGTTGAGCCCGTTGTCTTTTTATTGCTTTAATTTTTTTTTATTTTTGTTTAATAATTTTAAAAACTATTTAATTAAAATTTAAAAAAAAATAAAAAAAGAAAAAAATATATGGAACTAATTGGAGATGCGGGGCATCGATCCCCGTACCTCTCACATGCTAAGCGAGCGCTCTACCATCTGAGCTACATCCCCGATGTATCAAGGCGTGTCAATTGTCCTATTTCTGAGTCATCACTATACTTATGCTCTGACTAAGCATTTTAGTTTGTCGATGGCCACAAGCAAAACTTGTTTCTTGACCAAGATAATGACTCTCAGCCTTGAGTGGTGCTGCTTGTCTGTTTGAAATTAGATAAGACTTACGCAATGCGGGTTCGTTGAAACCAACTTATGCATTTAATTTCCGTTTCCGGTCAGTGAAAGTTGCCCAAAAGAAAACACAAACACCTGGCAATTGGGTCTGGGACATCCTTCTGGCCATTGTTGTCCCAGGACAAATACAAATAAACTCTTGCTGGAGGGAAGTGGACTGAGATAGACAGGAGTCAACGCCTTAACATGTGGGGAAGCAGAAACCGATGCCGGTCTATCTGCGATCCCAGTTACCAGATCCGTCCACTATCTGCACTTTCACACTTCTGTTTATTCAACTGTCGCTTGCTTGGCGCACTTGTTTGTTTGTTTGTTACGGCCACGCCCCCTAGGCACGGGCAACGCTCTATTATTATTTTCGCAAGTTATATAAAAATAATAACAGAGCGGACTTCGAGGCAGAGGCTGCGGCTGCGGCTACGGCTACGGCATGGAGCTGACCAGCCCGGTGGATGGCCATCCATTATGCTGCCGGGCATTTATTTGCCAAACAATTGAATCGTTCCTCCTCCTGCTCCTTGGACAGCTTGCAACCACTTCATCAACCATCCTCGTCCTCGTCCTCTTCCTCGACGGCAGCTATCTTATGGTTTATGATGGAATCAAAACAAATGCCGGAGCAGCGTCGTAGCCGGAGCTCATCCTTTCGATGGCAAGGATCCTGATGATGATGATGAGTTTGTTTATGCAGATTGCTTGTGGAGTTTTTCCTTTGGCGTTAATGGATAAATGGACATGTGAGTGTGTGCGTGGGTAACCCTTTTATTCCATTTTTGAGAAAGCGCTGGGCCACTTTCGAAATCTAGTTGGTAATGTCAACAAAATGATTTTAATTGCACATCTCAATGGTTTTCGTTTAAATTTATTGATACTAGCTGGGGCCAGGGTGTTGGGTACTATGAAAAAAATTAATTTGTATTTAATAGTTTTAGTTTTCTTAGGCAAATTTTGAAATATAATATTAGAATCTTTTGAAAGCTAAACGTTATATAAAGTAATAAATACTACATATCTTCTCTGATTTAATTCTCTTACTTGTTTGGTTTAAGAAACATCAAGAATTCTCCTTTTCAGATTTTGTTCACTTTGAAAAACGTTTTATCTATCATTTAATTTTGCTAATAAGGAAAGTTTTTGATTACTTTTTTTGGACACAAATTTTTGTAGGAAAATTTTAAATGGAGAAGTTTGAGTGTATATCTCTTTGCTTCGCTTTTTTTTGTGCCCACTTTTCAATTAAAATTGTATTGTTTTCTTTTACTTTGTCTGCGTTGTTTACTTAGGCGAGCGTTTCCTCAGGCTCCTTGTTTTCCGGTTCATCCCAGCTGTGGTAACGGTATTGGTAAAGGTACTGGACGTTGTCCTGGTCCCGCGGAAGGTCCGAGGTTATAGCCACCGGCGCTGGCCGAAGCCACGCCCATTGTCGAAGGCGGCAAGATGCCAGAAGGTGGCGGAGGCAGGGGCGCGCCTGGTCGTAGTGGCGATCCACCGCCAAAGTAACCATAGCCCAGAGGAGTCCCCGCTGAAGCAGAGTTCTGATCGCTCTGGTAAATATACACGTTGCTGTTCCCCTGAGCCTGCTGCTGATTCAAAGGCATGGTGTAGAATCCCCCAGGAGCGGTATAGTAGCCAGGCTGCGGTCCAATGGCCGCTGGGTTGCAGCCGTAAATGGGACAATTGTAATAGCCGGATATGGGATAGGCGGGACCGGCAAACAGCGGATCCGGATGGTGATAGGCCATCCAACGATTGCGCCAGCGACGAAACAGGGTTCCCAGAAAGAAGAACGAACGCCCGTCGATGGGTTCCGGCCCGGAGGATTCTACATCAAGATCGGGATCAGCCTCGGACTCCAGAGCACCACTTCTGCTGCCCGCCAGGATCATCAGAAACACAAACTGGAGCACTGACATCTTTCCAACTGCATCGATGAAAGCCTCTAAGTAAACTGCCGCCAATTCGATCTTCGCCGTTCCAAACTGGAGCAGTCGAATGAAGACCCGGCGCCTAATGGGCCTTGTAATGAGCATTCGAGTGCTGTAACTTCGTCAAAGCCAACAAACCATGAAGATTTATTTAAATTATATGACTTCAAGTCAAGGCTGTGCAAGTAAAATTGGGTCAGATATAAATTTGCAAACTGTACAGGTTTTAATGTAAGATAATAATTTGAGTTAAGGTGGACTTATTTTCTTTTTTGGGTCAAAAATAAATAAAGTTCCCAAACAAACAAATGTTGTATTTCAAGGTAATGTATATATAGATCTTAAAAATAAATTAGTATGAAAATATATACATATATGAGAAGTGATTAGACACAAAGACAATACCTAAAATAGTTTATATTTTTATAAATACAATTAACTAATCTTATCCAAATTTTCAGCATTAGCCGATGAGGCGTAGGCTCTGAAGTAGTGACAAATGCAGCGCCGCCCACATCGGGGATGTAGCTCAGATGGTAGAGCGCTCGCTTAGCATGTGAGAGGTACGGGGATCGATACCCCGCATCTCCAGGAGAATTTTTTATTTTATTTTATAATAAAAATTAACAAGAGTTTCCAAAGTACACAGAGCTTTATCCCCCTTACCCTAAGCACTCATCTTTACAAAAACCCGCACGATTCAGCAATTTTTCATTATTAAACGCAAAGAAAAACTTCAAGTTTTTTACCTTTGCTGCATGATTTTATTTTGCCACATTACATACTTTCTGTGAGGACAAAAAAAAACGATTTGAGTTATGAGTCCTGCGTGCCAGGTGTACTAACAATCGGGACACTTATCAGCTCACAGATTATGCGACAGGGAAACACCCTGCCAAGCTGTGCCGCCAAAGTATTTTCCAGCCCGCAGAGAAAAACCCGTATACCCGGCATGGTCCTGGCGGCCTGCGAATAAAGTGTGCAAAAAACAGGTGACAACAATCAGTGAAAGGTGAAAAAAGGGAGAGAAGCCTGCGCCCGTGTCTGGAAAAACAAAAACAATAACCCCACTAAGGACTGAGAAAATTCACGCGCCCGTGAAAATTTCGCACGTTTTTATGGCTTCCATGGAACAACTTCTTATGCCCCGAACCAACCAACCTTGGAAAATGTGAGTAATGGCCACATAGATTAGCCTGCGACCGTTTGATTTCTCTCCATTCCCGAAAATCATTTAATTAAAAAAATATGCAAACTCAACGGAAAAACTACAAACGAATTAAGAGGGCGAAACTTTCCATAAACTTTGTTGCCATCAAAACAATAAAAACCACAATCCTCGGCCGGACTCTGCCTTTGTTATCGAAGCTCGAAACGGACAATGGACAATGGCCGGGTGTCCTTTTTTACGACAAAGCCAAATCCGGCGGAACCACATAAATTATGTTAATGCCTATGCCATGTACACGCCCACTGTGTGTGAGTCCGAGCGGGCTGGCCGGGCTGTCCGTCCGGATAATCAGAAAAATACACAGCACACACATCGGTTGGACGAGGGACATTTGCTTAGTGGTTGTGTGCGATAGTTTTTGTGCAGTCCGTTGAGAAAATTGCTGACAATTGCTAAAAATCCTCGGGGTGACAATGAGGTCTGGCTCAGTTCTTGGGAGGGGGCATTGGAACCTTCCAAATAATATATATATATGTATATACATATGTATAAACACATGTCGGGGCGGGAACTAAGCTAATATTGGTTGGGGGGCAAAGTCTGGGCAAATATTACGGGTTATTTTGGCGAGTTTGCCAAAGTTTGAGATCATCAAATGGAGCTAGTTTTCAACTACCATATCCGATAAGTGAAAGCCAACCAGCATCTAGTCCACAGCAGAAACACACACAAAAATATAAATTCTCGAGAGGAAATTAGAAGAGGACATTGCTGTATCCGACTTACAAAACACAAAGGACCCACAGACAGGACATTGGAAATTAAATTCATAAAAATATTTATACTTTGCCTGATATGTGCATATTTTACAGTTGTAGTTAAGATAATAGAATTAGTGGGAAAATTAAAAGATAATAGAAAACCGAACGCAGTTTTTTGGGACTTAACTTTGCTAAATATTAATTTCTTCAAAACTAACTTTTTAAAGATACAAATAAATATACAAATACGTTAAAATAGACTTGTTTATCTTTATAAGGAGATATGTATTTTATAAAAATATATTTTAATGATTAACGATATGCCAAGGTCTACTATTATTTTCACCTCAACTGTAGGCAGCTTTGTTCAGCTTGTCTGTAGTTGGTTTTTGTTGCATTGTTTCATAATTATAAATATACAAATAAAGCGCCCATTGGGCTTGAGTGCGTTTGAGTATAAAAAAGCAAGATAAGCCAGAGGCGGCGGCGAGTGCATGTAAATAAATTGAAACAAATAAGCTGACTGCTGGCTAATTGCAGGCAGTCCCCGCGCCACTTCTCTGGAAAAGCGAATGAAATTGAAAAGCCGTTCGTTCCATTTGCAAGGCAAATACGCGTCACCCTCGCATCTGCGGGCATTCTTTCCTTTTTTTCCTCCTTGCGGTGGACAACATCGCAACATGCTGTCGAACATTTCCGGCGGACAGCGCCGTTCGTTTCCGTTATGCAACGCCGTTGCAAGGACAACAACAGGTGGACGTGGGCCGGAGGATGTGCGCGTGGGTGGCGAATCCGTTGCCACTGTTTACGCAAGCCAAACTTTTTGTCAGCTGTCATCGGGCAGACATACAAAAGAAAAACGAGAGTTTTTCCCCCTATTATCCGGGTCTCAACAAGTCGAAGGCTCGAGGAATGACAGCTGCAACGTAGTGCAATGAATGTGCGGCACAAAAATAAATCGGAACTTAAAAAAAAGAATACTTAGCACACAACAATCTTTTGTTGCTTGAAGGCCCCGGCGAGATTCGAACTCACGATCTCCTGTTTACTAGACAGGCGCTTTAACCAACTAAGCCACGGCGCCTCTTGCGGTAGGGCCAAAAATTTCGAAACTTAACTAGAAGAGAACTATTTACCTATTAAAAATACCAAAAATACTTATAATTAATAAAATTAATTAGATTATTAAGATATATACATAGTATGTATAGTTGTAAGCTAGGGGAAATACCATTAGCATGAGTTTTAAAAATAAATTCAATACATCTTAGTAAAGGCCGTGACATTCTATATACTTCTTGAAATTCGAAAAGTTTGCAAAAAGCTTAAAATTTAAAGTGAAAACACGTTTAAATTGTTAAAATTTAAAAGTATGTTAAAAAAGATTTAAATTTAAAACCATAAAAAAAAACAAATCACTCATTGTGAAGGCCCCGGCGAGATTCGAACTCACGATCTCCTGTTTACTAGACAGGCGCTTTAACCAACTAAGCCACGGCGCCACTTGATTTTCGTGTGTCTAATGAATGATAATTGCTTTTTCTCTTTTAAACTTGGATAATTTTCATAAAATTTTAGCGAAATAGATTTTCAAACCAAAATAAAATGCTTTTATATTCGATTGTAAGTTATTTTATTTTATATAAATATTTCAAGTGTAAATATTCTTTACTAGGAAATTTTTAAATATTTTTAATGGTGTCAACAAAATATTATTAATAATAGCCAAAAATTATGATATTTAAGAACATTTTATTGAAATTAAATTTAAAATTAATCATATTTATTTACTTTTTGCGGTTGAGGCACGATATTTCGTATCATCTCGTATATACATCAGGGAGTCCCCGCCAATCTTAATTGTATTTGCCAAAGGGGAAAAACATATGCATATAGCTATGTATCATAGCTGTGATTAGCTGTGCAGTTGGAGGGGAAAATATATTGGGGGAATGTACCAGAAATGCGTGGGGTGCTTTTGCGACAAAAGAGATCAGGGTATAAAAGCTCCCGTCGGTCTTGAGAAATCATTCAGACTACAAGACGCAGTCCAAGAAGTAAGACAAAATCGCTTAAATATTTAAAATGGATTGTCAAGCGACAGGAAACCCCAAGACCGGCCAGGCTACCGCCCAATGTGGAGTCAAGGTGGGTGATGATCTGGCCAATGCCCGGGCCGGAGTCTTTGCCTCCACTCCCGGAACCGGTGGGCCCGTCACAAAGGGAGTCTATGGAGCGGTTAACGCGTAAGTTAACAAAATTTTCCCTAAGCTTTCAAATTAAAATTATAATTTTTTTATTTTCATGAAAAGCAATGGGCATGGCCTGTCCCTACAGCACGGTCACATCGAGGGCTTGGGCAGCACCACCACCGTTGCCGGCCAGGCGAATCTACACCATAGTCAGAGCTCCTCTCTGAACGCCACCGGGTTCCACAGCCACAGTCGCACTCACGATCAGTTTGGTGGTGGTCTGAATCTGCAGACTGCGGCGGGTCACCAGGCGGCTGTGGGGGTCAGTCGAGTGCCGCAGTTCGATGTCACCACCATGCAGGCGGCCGGCAGGGCCAATATCTACACCTCGCCCAGTGGCAATCTGAACCTCAATGCCACCGGAAATGCCACTCACCATTTGAGCGGTCCTCGACGCGGCAAGTCTGATTTTGGCACAGGGGTTAACCTACGATATGATTTCTGATTTATTGTAAGGCAGCGGAAGATGAAAGACAACTTATTTAATTGAGTAATAAAATTGCAAATAAACTTTTAAAGAAGTAATTAATTTTTCTTGCTTAAATTTGAGTCCATATTATCTTCAAAAACTTAAAATTTCATCAACAAAAGTTTTCAAAATAAATTTTAGAGAATATGATTCTATAGAGAACATTATTCATTATTATTATGAATCATAATAACGTAATAAATTAAAGGAAAATTATCTTGATGATTAAAAGGTAAACAGAAATCAAAGTATAAAAAGCCTTATAAGAATTATTATTAATTCTGAAAAAAACAATTTCATAAACCATTTGCACTTCTAGACGTTTACAGAAAAACTCAAACATACACATAATCTGTCTAATCTAACAACCAATTCATTTGCTGATTTGATAAACTTTTAAAAATCACTGAAAATATTTAGAAGTCATTCAGGAAGATTGCTAAACTTGGGTGATTCCAATAATTCGCTTTATGTTCTCATTTTATTTCTGTAACCTCCTTAATTCAACCGCCCAAACTGCTGTCAATATTCGCATCGATTTGCCATAATTTATCAAGTTGAATTCGCTGAATAACCTTACCATTGAAGCCCCAGAATCTGCAGCCTCCGACCCTCAGCTCCTCCACAGAGAAGAACGCAACCCATGACAAACCAATTTTTGACTAGTCAGCTACCCTCGGTTTTTATTTTTTTGCAATGCGTGCAGGCAGCGCAACCGTTAAGTGCCATAAAAATAATTCAAAATAAATTGCTTTACATAAAAATTTGGTTTCTGCAAAAAACGGGCAACTGTTTTATAAGGTGTATAATTTGGCCATAATAATGCGCATCAGGGCAGCACCCATCGCGACGGGGTAGGTTATTAATTCTTGGGCGAGACATAAATAACGCGTTTTATGCGTAAATATACTTTGCATTTCTCGCAGGCGCCGGCAAGTCCTAGTTAAGCCGTAAAAATTACACCAGAAAGTCGAGAAGCTCCAGCCAAGAGTCTTGACACCGCAAGTCATGTCAGCTGGCCTAATCCTCAGGTAGATATCCGCCTTGATTGGCCGCTGTGAAAGATGCCGAGTCAATATTTTTGATATACCCAAGGGGCCTGTCTGGGGATTGTGTGAGTGGGATAAACGCTGACTTGTAATGTCATGTAATTAGGGTCATAATCGGCTTGCCACTTGAGGCCTTATCTCGCTGCCCAAAATGGCTTTGTTATGCAAATGCCAAAAGATGGGCAAATAGGGCCAAATAAAGTCTTATTGCTTAAACATTTTAAGAAGTCTTGGCATTCGAATTAAGAGGACTTCTTTAAAAGGCTCAATATATTTAAGGTATTAAGGTGAAATAAGCAGCTGATTTCTATCTGTAAATAAACCTGAATATAGCAAGAAAACATAAGTTATTTATGTTGGAGTTCCCTTGCATTTAAAATAATTTATAAACACAAGTTAAAATCCAACACTGGTGTTTCAAAAGTCCCTTCCTTCCAACACTCACAAGTCAACAAAAGCTCTTCGTTGACAACCGTTGCCTTGGCAGCCAAAAACCCCGACCGGACTAATAAACATTATTTATTTTTATCAAACCGTATCAGTATTACATGTCCTTTTGCCTAGCAGAGAACTAGCTGGGATTTATTCAAATGGATTTCACGTACTGCGAGTTCCCCAGCACCGTTTCCATTGACACCTTCAAGGCCTATTTCAATCTCACCGATGTCAAGTTGCCCAAAGTCGGCGGTAAATCATTGGACAACAGCCAGAACCCCAGTGAAGTTCAGGAAGGCCAGGCAAATCAAGCGAAAAGTCTGCGACATCTCGTCCTCGACGCCATTGTTGAGAATTGGAGTGGTGAGCACTTTGGCTTTAAAGTATATTTTTTGACGCTATTTAAGAAATATTTAAGAAATATTTTAAACATTTAAATTTTAAAAGCTTTTTCTCTTTCTGTATTAAAAATATATAAAATATTTGTTTATTCAAAACCCTTTTAAATTAAAAATAATCTTAAATTATTCAAAAATAGCTAGAAATCCTATTTATCCACACATTGCTCATCCGCAGAGTTGCCCCTGTATCAGCAGCTGAGGCGTCGCGAGGACCGCAACTACCTGCTCAGCCACCTGGACACTCAGCTGCCGCTGCAGCTGCTCAGTACTTATATCCGCGAGGACTTCTTCTGGCAGCGCTGCTATGGCCAGCGATGGAGAAGCGCCCCGCTGCAGGCCCGTGGCCGGGAACGTCCCTGGATTAACATATACATGGAGCGACATGTACAGGAGTTCATCGAGAATATGCAGACGAGCGACTACGAGCAGGAGGGGAACGTACAGGTCGCCCTGGACATATGTGCGGCGTACATAAATCAGTTGGATATAAGTTTCCTTCAACCGGCGCCACCCACAACCGATGCGAATGGTGAGTGGAGTCGGTATACCCTCGGAATGTGAATATGTACGGTTTCAGAGATCTTGAAGTTTAGTATTTTATAGTTTGATAATATATATACTTCTTAAATATATTCGTAAGTATGTAGTTAAGCTCAAAAAGTTTCAATTTAACTTAAATGCTACTCAAAGAAGCTACGTTATTCGATTTCCCAACTTATAGGAAAACCTTTTCCACACCCAAGCCTTAACTTTGCCTGGTCTTATCTGAGTCACTTGCCACCCATCTGCAGATCACATTCCACTTGATTACCTGCTGAGCAATCTGCCGGATTTACGCCAACTGCGACTGAGCTACAGCACCAAGACGGCCGGCTGCAATTACCAAATGGGCTGCAACCAGCTGACGGCCAGTGACATCCTCCACTTGGCCAAGGGACTCAGCCAGTGCCATGAGCTGCGGAAGTTCAGTCTTCATAACACCAAACTGATGCCCTATCAGCTGCGATTCCTGGCTCACAGTCTGGACAAGGGATGCCACCACCTGAACGAGATGTCCTTGCTGCACTGTGCCGTGGGGGATGCGGGAATTCGCTGCTTTTTGGAGACCTGCAGCAGGGAGTCCTTTAACACGCTCACCATTCTTGATTTGACCAACAACAAGATCAGTGAGTGACAAATATATTATTTTAATACATTTTTCATACCTTATTTTCTTTTATTTATTTTCAGCTGAAGAAGGTGCCTACATACTAAGTCGTACCTTGAGGCACGTTCCCCTCCAGCGACTGGTGCTGCGCTTAAATCCCATTCAAAGTGACGGAGCTGCCGCCATATTCAATACCCTGCAGGTCATGCCCATCAAGGAGCTGGACCTGGGAACCTGCGGGATAACAGAGACCATCACAAAGCTATTTATGATGCTGGTTTGCCAGCACACGACCCTGCTGGACATTGATTTATCAAACAATTCTGTGGGAGAGGTGGGTTCCTAGCCTCTTCAGTATCATTTAACTTAACAGAATATAATTTAAGGAATTTGGCAAACATCTTATGAAAATCATAAGCTGTAATAAAGTCATCGAGAAGCTGGACCTGCGAAACACGGGACTGTCATTAGAGATGCGTAGAAAATTCCAAGAATTTCTTGTGAAAAATGTAGAACGCAAGAAGTACGAGGCCCTAAAACAAAAGCAACGCGATAAGTTTAAGGCCATGATGCAGCTATAAATAAATAAAAATGTGAACATGTATTCAAATTTAAATATTTAAAAAAATTACAGGGGAATTTATGGTCACAGTTTAACATAATTTAAGTTTAAGGAAAAAATTGGAATTAGTGAGCACCGAGAGTACTGCTGTATTAGCTATGTAATCAAACTCAAAGCCACTTCAGTTTGCCTTAAAAAGATCTCTAGTCCTGAGGTTTTGTCACTTTCTTAACTCCCTTGGAAGCAAGGTCGATGCCCAGTTGTACAATGATATGCCTTTCAAGTTGTGTAAGCCAACCGCCTTGAGCCGGCACACCTTCCGCCAAAGGTTTCTTGACCTTTCTCCCATTGTATTGCCTTACTATAAAATTAGCTTCGGATCGTTGATCGATTGCCAAATCAAGCTCAGCAATATAGTTGTTCAAAAATTCCACTAGAAAGAAAACTTGGCTATCCGAAATGGAACTAGGATCAGCACCTTTGAAGACCTCAATCACACGTGCCTTATCAGTTTCAAAGTCCTGCAGGGCACTTGCTGTCCACAGAAGGCTTCCGATGATGACCACCAGGCAGCTGATTATAAATGATCAAGGATTAGGGATACAACACTATATAATAAATAAATTGTAGATTACCTTAGGAAAAATTGAGGATTCATATTGAGGGTTTAGTTGACGATTGGAAACTAAAACATGTTCTAACGACTGCATTAATATTTGTTTTGTGTTTAATCAACTGACAGATCTCGGTGATTCATCATATCCCCTAGCAAATAAACTTTTATTAAATATAATGAAAAAAGCAAAAAACGAAATAAGTAAAGTCTATTGAATTACCAGAGATTAAACCCTGTTTGCTTGATTATCTCAAATGATTATTGTTAGCTTAAATAATTCTAGGAATATATTTATACTATTCAAAAAACCTAGGTGTATTATTATGAATCAGATTTCAGATGAAATCGTAGAAATCGGAAATCTGTCAATACAGCAAATTAAATAATACATTGAAATTAAGTTGATAAGCACGGCCCCTGAACCTGGACCTATAAAAAGAACGCACTCATTGAAACATAATTTAGAACACTTAGAAAATGTTGATGTTGACTCCATTTCGGACAGCAGTCTCGTATTACTTGTGGATTTTTTCAAACTCAACCTGATGGATATCAAGTGGACATCCAAAAAACTATCCAGATTTGAAGCTTAAGTGAATACATTGAAGACAAGAACACATCTTAATAAGTTAATATTACCCTTATCAAGAATATATACGATTTCTAGGGTCGCAATTGACTAATTCACTGTATATAAATGGATATTTATCTAATTTACATTTAATTTTTTGGACAAATAATAAAACAAATAAAAAACACAAAAGCCAAATCTGTATGGAAATTATTTACAATTTATTAGGACCACATAGTCCTCACAACATCATTATGTTACAAAAAACCTTATAACGATCTCTGGTCCTAAGACTACATCCCTTTTTTAAGTGCCTCGACAAGGGCGAGGCCCACTTTAACAGCGAGATCCTTTAAAAGTTTAGTTATAAAACCGCCTTGAGGCGGCGCACCTTCCACCAAAGGTTGCTTTGCCTGATCCTCATTGTATTTCCTCACTAGAGATTCAGCTTCGGATTTTTGTTCGGATGGCAACTGAATCCGCCTGCCGTAATTTTCGAGAAACTCCACGAGAAAGATGACCTTGCTGTTTCCAATAGAATCCGAAGTAGCATTCTGATAGAACTGAATCACACGCTCCGTTTTTGATTTAAAGTCCTCTTGGGCACTGGCTGTCCACACAAGGCTTCCGATGATAACCACCAGGCAGCTTAGGAGAAATGATCTAGGATTAAAAACAACAGTAAATTATACTTAATTTCTTGATTACCTCAGGAAAATCGTTGGCTTCATATTAAGGCTTCAATCAAAACTAAAACCAGTTTCAGTGAGTCCTAACCTTTTATAAGGCCTGGCTTTGTTTTATACGTCAGATAGGGTTCAAGGGTCCAAGCTTATAGGCTGATTTTAATATATTCTAATCAACTATAAAAATGCTAATCACATAATCTGTGATTTCAGCTGAAATATGAAATCAGTATAAAAATGAATTAACCCTTTATAGATTAAAATACTTTTGTTCCCGAAAGCGAGAATCAAGATCAAGGTTTAATCTCGGCAATGATTACTGCACATTACATTATTATTTTGAATTTATTTGATAAAACTTATTGTCTCTATTTTAATTTGTTATATTCTTAACCGCAATCCCGAAATAATATTATACTTAATAAAAAACCGACTGTTTCCGCCCGGGATTGAACCGGGGGCCTTCCGCGTGTTAGGCGGATGTGATAACCACTACACCACGGAAACTTCGATGAGATTCTGGGCGCTGTTAGAAAATTTCAATTCGAATATATCACCGCAAATACCCAAATGGATACATTGGAAAAGATATTTAAAAATAAGCTAAAATTCTTTAAATTACTTTCTATGGGAACTATTTATAAATTAACTCACAACCCACAAGGGTATTAGTTTTTCCTTATATTTTTCTTTCGTTGAAAACCCAGCAGGAAACCGTGAACCAACTTCGAGGCTTTCAGGCCAGCTTTCATTAACCCTCGACCTTGTTGACTTAAGTCAACAAAAACAATGGTAGCCCCATCAAGATGGCCAAGGACCCAACCCTCTCTACTCTCTCTCTGTCCTTTCCTAATGGCTTCGCCCAAAAAACAACACCAACAAAGTGGAATCACTTCAAAATGAGTTGGAAAAAGGTAAAAAGTTGTTGAAAAAAAATAAATAAAAAGGATAATTCTGTTTGTTGCTATTTTAGTGCCTGTTGTTGGTGGCCTTTCCCGGCTAGTTTGTTTTTATTTGCTTTTGTTGCTCTTCTTGGCACGCAAAGTGTAAAAATTGTTATTGTTAATGGCACTTTGAGTGCGGTTGGGTCAAGGGTCTCAAGAGGGTTAAGCCAAAGTATTTGCAATTAATTGGATTAATTTCCATAAGCTTAAGAGGTTGGCGGTAACAGATTTCAAAGGTATTATAAACGGTTTAAATATTTTTAAACTCCCAAGATATATTCCACTTCCCACACATCACATATCTAACACATCCAGACAGATCTCATCCATCTGC
Organism: Drosophila lini; assembly: GCA_018905715.1. Taxonomy (NCBI): domain Eukaryota; kingdom Metazoa; phylum Arthropoda; class Insecta; order Diptera; family Drosophilidae; genus Drosophila; species Drosophila lini. The sequence continues at coordinate 17,023 of JAEIIL010027541.1, forward strand.
ACCTTTATATTCCCTGGCTGCGAGGTTTCTGCTATTTTTCAATTAAAATCAAATTGTATTTTTGTCTGGAGCAACTTTTTACCCATTTTGCGCTTATTCTTTTTCTCATTTTGTTTATTTAGGACCTTGTTTTGTTTATCTGCGCAAGTAAAAAGCAACACTGTAGAAGACAGACACTGCCAAAGGATATATGTATATACAGACATATATATATGATAATTGCTCTTTAAAGTTTGATATGTGGACAAAGTTTTTTGGCTAAAATGTCCAGGCCAAGACCCTCGGCTGTTGTTTCGCCAGCATATTTAGCAGCTCATAAATCTTCAATGGATTCAGTCTTGTGATTTATAGCGAGCCACGAACTTGAACCAGCGAGAAGAAAAAAGAAAACTAAAGAAAGAAAATTGCCAAGCAAACTGTGGGTGGAATGGAAAGGCAAAGCAGCCTTAAAGTGAAAATAACATCTTGATCAGCTTCCAGAATTCTATTTTATTTAAAAGAATTTTCTTAGCATCTTGTCTCCTTCAAAAATCAAATTTAATTTTTCCTTTGGCCCTCTGCTAATCCCTTTAAATTTTTCCCTTGCCAACCTCAATTAGTTTTCCGCCTAATTGTCATATTTTTCTTTTTCTTCGGGTCTCTGCCCGCTGCCCAGTTAATTGCATTTGGTGTGGGAGTTTTGGGAGTGGCTATTTGTACCATAGCCAGCCCTGAAAACTTTGGACAGTTATCATCATTATTTATGATATTTCTTTGCATTTTTTCATCTATTTTTTTTTTGTGCCCAAGCAAGGCGAAGGGGTTAAATGCGCCAAATGGGCATGCAAAACTTTTCAAATTAAATTAAAAGCATGCCCAGAGCGCCGGAGACAAAACAAAATTTGATGAGTCAGCTGCCGTGCTGTGGAAAATAATAGGAGGACAACTGCAGTGTTTAAAAGTCAATAAATCAACGATCCGCTGATGAGGGTAAGTTGAGATACAAATTTTTAAACTCTAATTAAATAAAAATAAACGAAAGAAAATATATATTTGGAGATGCGGGGTATCGATCCCCGTACCTCTCACATGCTAAGCGAGCGCTCTACCATCTGAGCTACATCCCCTTGACGGAAAATTGAATTTTAGAGGGCAACAAAAGACTCTATCAAAGGTGTGGAAATACCTTATGAGGTCTTAACCCTTTGCTGGCATTGTATCTATTTTATTGAAAATTTCTTTTGCGTTTTAAAGTAGAAAATGCAATTAATTTAAGACCTATTTTAAGCTTTCCCTATTTCCAATTGTTTAAATATTTTATAAATAATACAATAAACTATTAATAAAATTATCTTTTATAAACGATTTTTATATTTACCTAAAAACAAGGGTTAATAATATTATGCATGCTTGCAGCTAAACTACAAATTAACATTTCAAACTGGTTGGGTCAACTTCATGGCCTTATTATGCATTCAAAAAATGTATCTCTGGGTTAACCAAGCGAACGAGTATCTTCAAGATGCATTCGTGGTTTAAGAAACCAACATTTTCGGCTCTTATCAAGGCGGCTCAATGGTCTAGGGGTATGATTCTCGCTTTGGGTGCGAGAGGTCCCGGGTTCAAATCCCGGTTGAGCCCGCATCATAACTTTTTGCCCCTCATCTCGATCTTGAGAAGAAGGGTGCTTACTCCCCTTAGGAGTAAACAATAATCATTTTATACATGCTGTGACAATGTGACTTTATTGCCAATACAATAGATAAAAATTCAATTCAGGATTCTGTCCCCACGTTGGAGCCTGACGTTTTTATGATTATTTCACTCCTTTATATGTGTTTTCTGTTTGGTTTACTGGATGACAAATTTGCATATCCCTGGAGTCGGGGGTTGTCCTCGCATATGACAGCCCTGGGAATTGCCCCCCAGTACCAGGACGCAATCTCAATGCCAATCGCATGATGTGCGAATTGCCACAAGGACCCAGTGCTCGTCCTGCCATCCTCTAAACAATAAAGAATAATCTCCTTGGCGTAGCAGAAGTTTGCCTAAGCATTGGAATGTGCCACGTTTTATTGCTTGTAATTTGCATGCAAGTTGCCATTGAGTAACTTTCTTCTTTTATCGCCGACGCCGACTTTAAGGCGCTCAAATGGGGCATGCGATTCTGGATGAATTGCTTCAAGGAGTTAAGAAACGCTAAGTGCAAAGTTCGATAGAGTCAACCTCAGGAGGTTAAGTTGTTAGGCGATTAAATATCAACATGTTTAAGACTAAAATAGGTACATTAAAGCCTTCAATTCAATCTGGAAAACCCTTTGACAGGTCCCTAAAATATCTCCAGTGAAGTATCTTTCTATCAACAATGGTATCCTTCATTCCATCCTGACTTGCTGTCAGTGCGTATTAATCAGCAAACCTTTTGGCCGGACAATATTTGCCAATCAATTGCCACAAACACAAATTGTCCATTTTCCTGTTGCCCTCAGTCGTCGTCGCCTGTCGCCGGAGCGGAAGGAATTTTAAAATTCAAATATAAAATAAAATGCCCAATTGAAGGCGGTCACAATGAGTTCAGTGTGCCCGGTGACAGCGGCAGTCAGTCAGCTTCCACAGTTTCCACAATTTCACACCCACAAAGGAGCCCCAAGATGATGGTGCCAGATGGGGGACTCTCCTTTTTTTTTTTGTATTTTGTATATTGGAAGACCGCAGCAAATAATATTGAAAATCCGTAGACAATTGTGTACACAGCGAGGGCGACAGAATGCCGAATGCCGGTCGGAACCCGCACTTGAGGTCGCTGGCTAAATGGGCAAATGAAAATCCAAATGAAAATGAAAATGAAAATGAAAATCAACTGAGTTGGAATGAAGAGCGGTTCGTTTCGTTTTGGTTTTCGGCTGGCACTTTATTAAAAAACTTTACCCCAAACTCCTGGCATAAAAATGCCAATTAAATGCAAGAATCTGTCCAGAATTTGCATGGCCTTTCGCTTAGGTTTCGTTTCGGATTTTTCGCAAGTAATCCTAGACGACAAATCCCACCCACAGCTATTCACTCATTAGCACAAATCATTGTGAAGCATGCTGGCGCATATATCATGGCACAAAAAGGCGACCAAAATATATGCAGGCCTCACAAATTATGAGCATTATCACCGGGAGTCAGGCAGGAATCGGTGGTCAGGGTACAGAAAAAAAAAAAAATAAAGAAGCTGCTGGCCAACCGTAATCCACTGTGGAAATGTACAAATGATTTGCCAGCAAATTGCAACAGCTTTGGTCCTGGCCCTGGTCATTCCTGCTAAGTGGACAAATCTACCACAAATACGAAAATCACCCTCATTATGGCCAAGAGCGTAAAACTCCTCGTTGTCCTCGTTTTTTCTTCTCTTTTTCCCTTTGTGTGTGAGTGTGTGTGTTTTGTTATCGCAATGTCGACAAGACCACTGGCCATGTTAAGAGACAACAGTGGTTCCCTGCCCTCCACTCCACTCCATCTCCCAGTCGTTGTCCTGCAAAAAAGGCGACAATGTTCACGGGACGGGGCTGGACCGCTGTCAGCAGGACTGACACTAAAGTGGTTTAGGGCGATAAGATGCCCGTGGCTAGCTGACTCCTCTCGACTCATCCTTCGCCGGGCTGTTCTGGGTTTAGTCAGGGATCTGTACACGAATTCCGCAACTCTGCTCCATATGACACATTTGAAGAGGGTGAAAGATGCTACCCGGGATGGATGTTTCCATCGAGAGCTTTAGGAAATATACTATATATATAATTAAGTTGTGAGTCTTGCAAGCTAAATGCCAATTAATTCCCATTTATTAGAATCAAAAACTCTCTATGACACCAATATTTTACAAAAAACCTTAAAACGAGCTCTAGTCTAAACCCAGCGCCGATTTAATAAGTACTTCGACAAGTGTGGTGCCCACCTGTACAGCGAGCTTCTTTAAAGCGTCGGTAATCCAACCGCCTTGAGGCGGTGCACCCTCCACCACAGGCTGCTTGGCCTTCTCCTCATTGTATTTCTTCACCATGTCATCAAATTTGGCTTCTTGTTCGGATGTCAACGTAATCTGCTTCTTGTACTTTTCCAGAAAGTTCACTAGAAAGACGACATTGCTCTCCCCAATGGTAGCAGGATCAGAATGTTTGAAGAGCTCAATAACACGCTGCTTTTCAATTTCAAAGTCCTCTTGGGCGCTGGCTGCCCACACAAGGCTCCCGATGATGACCACCAGGCAGCTAAGGAGAAATGATCAGGGATTAGAAATACAAGAATAATTAATAAAAACAATTAAATTACCTTAGAAAAACGCTTGAATTCATAATGAGGCTTCAGTTACCGTTTGAATTGTCAGTAGAAACTAATACCCGTTTCAATGAGTGCGTCCGATTTATAGGGGGTCTGTTGTCAGGGATATATGCGATATTTAATTTGCTTAATTGACAGATATTTATACGATTTCAACTGAAATCTGATTCGTTTTTTAAAGCCCCCAGATAATATATGTTCGAAGAATTATTTGGTTACGCATTGAAAGCAAGCACATTGGTTTAATTTATATGAAATTTGC